>QFET01008577.1:0-29950 GCA_003316355.1 Tuber calosporum | reverse complement strand
CAGCACGAAACCCAGGTCGCCCTAGAGGGCCGGGCGGGCCACGGACTGAGGACAAAGCGGGGCGAGCAGGAGGTGGGGGGATGGAAGACTGAGGGTGGGTGACCCTATGTGACAGGTCACGAAGAGAGGAGTGAAGGGAAGCGAGGTCTAAGCGCAGGGTGTCAACCCCATTCTGAGGAGGTGCAGGTGCAGCCGGAGTACCGTCGCGGATGAGTTACGTGAGTTCGTCCAACCTGGTGTTGACCACGACGAGGCAGTGCAAGGCAGAACAGATAAGAGGAAGAAGAAAGGTTTCTGCAGTAGAGAAGTCATACAGGTATTCAGTGGAGAGGGGGGGGACTTGTCCTTTACGCCAGCTAATGTCATAAAGGGTTTCCTGGAGAAACGAAGAGATAAACGAGGAGTTGACTGGAAGGGTAGAGTGCGGAGAATCCTCACGCAAAAGGGCGTTAGAGGACTGAACCGAAGAGGGGCGTGAAGGCTCCATGGTCTACGCCTAGGGACGCAAAGCCTAAGCGAGGTCAGGAAAGCGGTGATCATGAAATTAAATGAGTTGACCGAGGTGTAAAAAGTGTAGGTGCAGGAAAATAGGCGAAGCGGAGCGTGCCTACCTATCGGTGTCCGTGACCCTCCATATATAGATGCTCTTCCCACAACCCTAACCCTGTTGACTTTACTATAAGTTACCTCTTTACTATGACTGCCGTGTGAGTCATAGTATAACAAAGATCCTATGACTCACAATTTGAGTCATAGTATACAATCCCCATAGTATCTACTTCCTATAAAAGGTTATGTGTGCTATTCGCGTCACATGCGTGAAACCCCTGACTCATACTTGTAGTCGGGTGCGAAAGTCTTAACATCATATGACCTAACAATTGTGAGTCCTGAAACTATTAACATAAATCAAATACAAATATCATAATCATAAAGGATCCCACAAATCGTGAGTCATGTGAAACATTCCCTATTGCTAAGTTACGATTTGTGACACCCCGTTGGGTATCAACTTCACAGATACGCAGGCCTTGTTGAAGGTACTGGAGAGTGCCTTTGGTGATCCACACGGTGTAGCAATCATCGAGAGGAGATTGATTTACTTAGCACAAAAGAACCATACGTTCATCGAATACCTTTCAGACCTCCAGCCCATGGCAGAAGACACTGAATTGCGTGATGCTGCCAAGCGCAACGCACCAAAGCAGGGCCTAAGCTCAGAATTCAAGGATACCATGATGAATATTATGGACCAATCGGAAAACTGCTCCGAATCCACAAAGATGCTGAAGAAATTGGATCACAATATCTGGGTCTGCAATCTAGGCAAGAAGTGATCCACCTCATCCGCGTAGCGCACCCCAGTAGCTACAAAACCACCACAGACAACCTCCGCCCCTGGTGTGACCACTGCTACTAGAACTACTCCCAGACCCATCGATATACCTGCTTGACGACAAGCTCTTACCGTCACTCAACAGCAGGAACGCAAGAGCAGAGGACTCTCCCTCTACTACGGTGGATAAGGACACATAGCCAGGGAGTACCTAACCAAAAGACCTTGGCACATTCACGGTACTGCCCTATACACGTTTGACCTACCTACCATTCTCGTTATTATTCCACCGGTGTACAATCTTTCGTAAAACTAGTTGTCCCACATTTAGAATACGCCACTCCCATGGCCCATATTATGTGATTTTCTTATTTGTCTATATCTGGTTTGTCTTATTATGCAATGTAAAATGGAATTGAGGATAACTATACGGAGTCACTTGTGATGTCATCGACAACCAAAAAATAGGCTGCACCCATGCCATCCTTGATTCTGGAGCAACAGAATATACATTCACAGATAATGACTTCACCCGCTGCCATCACCTGCTCTGATACCAATTAAAACCAACCATAAACCTTGCAGTGATAGATGGACGTCGATTTAGCTCTGAAGCAATCTGCCATCTGATCAAGGTTGAGTTGAGAATCAACGACCACTATTAATACATTCCTGCTTTTATCACCAACCTTGGTGGATCCCTCCAGACCCTTAATAAAACCTAACTGAAACCACTTTATTTTACTATCCAGTTTTCTAGTAATACCATTACATTCGAGTCCGACTATTGCCTAGAATATTCTACCGCTGATGTTAACTGTATCCAAGAGGTAGAAGAAGATATCCGCCATTTACCTTCCAGCTTGTGCGTTGCAATGGGACCTAGGACAGGAGGTACTAGAGGAACAAGACGTCAGGGACATTGTCGGCCATCAATATAAGCACTTTGTAGGACATTTTCTGGAAAAGGAACAAAATCAGTTACCCCCATAACGACCCTCTAACCACACTATCGCTTTGATGCCCAGTTTCCCCCCCCCCCTTTTGCTCCTCTTTACAACTTGTCCTAACCAGAACTCTAAGCCCTGGGAGTGTGGCTTGATCAACACCTCGAGAAGGACTTTATCCATCCATCTACCTCATCAACTGCTTCTCCATTTCGGTTCTTCAAAAAAAAAGTATAGATCCTTTCGCTTATGTGTCAACCATCATGGACTAAATGAGGGCCCTATTAAAGACCACTATCCACTACCCCTCTTGATAGAAACCTTCATGAAGATTAAAAAAGCCAAAATCTTTACTAAACTGGACATCCGGGAAGCCTAAAACCTGATATGCCTAAAGGAGGGTGAAGAATGGAGGACGGCTTTCCGAACCCCCTATGGAATTTAAGAATCTAAAAACATGCCCTTTGGTCTCACCAACGCGCATGCCTCCTCTCAAGCTTAGATCAATAAGGCACTGCGCCAAGGCCTAGAGTGTCTCTACAATGCCTATCTCGACGATGTTCTTATATTCGGTGGACCAGAGGGAGAATATACAGAACATCTAAGTTGTGAGCTGAATACCTTAATTGAATCAGTACTCCAAGTTAAACCTCCGAGGTGTAGATTTCACGTTGACCAAGTTGAGTATCTTCCATTCTTCATTAACACCAAAGGAATTCAGATGGCTAACACCAAGGTGTTAATCATTATCACATGGCCACTGCCTAACCGAATATGATACATCTGTGCTTTCCTGGGTTTTTGCAATCTCTAATACCGCTTTAACCATATCTTTTGCCCTCTGGCCCATCTACCTACCACCGTCACCAAGAAGAAACACTCATTTTCTGATCCTCCAAATGTCAACAAGCCTTTGATAAACTCTAGAGCGCATTGAGAAGTGCCGCAGTTTTGACACATTTTGACTTCTCCAAGGAGGTTGTCATTAAGTTCGATGCCTTAGACATTGTGTCTGCAGCCATCATCTCACATCGTAGGGATAATGGAAACCTTCACATAGTCGCCTACTACTCCCAAAAGCATGGCCCTCAGTAGTACAACTATGACATCGATGATCAGGACCTGATGGCGGTTGTACGGACTTTTGAGCAATGTAGATGTGACCTCATTGGCCAAGAGGTCACGATTGTTACCGACAATCTAAACCTGCAGCATTTCACCACCATGCATTCTCTTATTAGGCGACAGGCTCTTTGGTCGCAATTCCTGACCCAGGTCCACTAGCAAATCAAGTATCGACTTGGAAAATTGAACGGTTTGGCGGACATCTGGACAAGTTTGAAAGGCGGGCCTGTGGAGGAAGTCAAAGAACGAAATAAGCTTCTAATACTGGTGGTATTCAAGCACAAGTCTATAGGTTTTTGCCGTAACTTACGCTTCCAACAGAAGTGTCCCCGCTTGTAGCTCTTTGAAAAGAGGCTAATGATGCTGACCCAAAAATACAACAGATTTTGAAAGCCTTAAACTAAGAGGACCGCCAATCTCATCTCATCTCCCTTGTAGAGGATCAACGAGAAGGAGGTTCATTACTTTTCCATGACTGCCTTTATTTCCCGCAACAGGATCTCTTACAACTAAAAATTATCTAAGAAACCCGTGACAGCCCTGTTGCGGGCCACCCTCGTAGAGCCAGGACACATGAGGTAGTGTCCCGAGGTTTCTTTTCCCTTGGTATGCTCGCGATATTTGCATGTTTGTGAGAAACTGCCACACCTGCCAACGAATCCACACCTCATGCCATGCTCTTTTTGGTATCCTATACCACTTGTCTATCCCTGAAAAACTGTTGGAACACATATCCATAGATTATATTTCTCGCCAACCCTGGAACCAAGGCCATGATGCTATCTTAGTGGTAGTTGACTACCTAACCAAGATACAGTACCAAATAGCCTACCAGGCGACTATCGATGCCCCCATCTAAGCGGAACTATACCTTACCCATGTCTGCTAACACCACGGCCTACATGAAATAAGTACTTCTAATCATGACACCTAGTTTACCTCACAATTATGGGAAGTAGTTTGCAATCGGCTTCAGGTATCAGAAAAGCTATCACCATCATTTCATCCACCAACAGACTGCCAATCGGAACAAACAAATTTGATCATGGAAGAGTATATCCATTCTTTCGTCAACTACCAACAGGATGACTGGTCTCTCTGGTTGCCCATGGCAGAATTTGCAGCAAACAACCATACCTGCGAAACAACACCCGTGTCTCCTCTCTTTGCTAGTAATTAGCAAGACCCTCGTATGATATTCTTAGGACACCTACGGGACACAGCGAGTAACCTGGCGCATGGTAAATCTGAGGTACTTGGCGGACATACATGATCATTTTCGTCTTTAGATTGACTATGTTTAGGATCGGCAACAGGAATATGCAGACAATGGACACCTCCCCATTATTCACTTCCAGGAAGTGGACAGTGTATGGCTTAATGCCAGAAATATCGATACAAAATGACCATTCTAGAAGCTCGAAGACGAATGCCTAGGCCGCTATCCTGTGATAACCCCTGCAGGAATACATGCCTACCGCCTGGTACCCCCCGCCTCCATGCGAGTCCACTATGTATTTAATATCTCCTTGCTAGACTTGGCCTCCTCTGACCCTTTCCCTGGTGAACCCTTATCTTTCCTACAACTGGTTGAGGTAGATGGAGAGGAACAATAGCAGGGAGAGGAGTAGTGGACTCTAAATTGACACAGAACTGCCTGTTCTACCTGATACATGGGAAACGATATGAGGAGACAATGTGGGAGCCAGCAGATATTGTAAATGTCCTGCAAGCGATTGACCAGTACCATGAACGACACACAAACAAACCTGGTCCACTTACTGACGGCCAGACACACGCCTCAGAGCTCTTCAGTGTACGGGCAGCAAGCTAGTGTCACGGCCACCTGTCTACACTCATATAGTGATGACTGATAGCATTTGATAGAAGAGAGTTGTTGTGACAGAGAAAGAGTTTAGAGTTTCTTTAAGAATTTGTGCCAAAGACTTTGAATGTTATATAAAGGGGTCTGTCACTCAAAAATTTCCTTTCCTTATGCAACCAGGTATTTCCTACCTACCCTTGTACCTAGGAATTGCAACACTCTCTCTCTGACTTTGCGTCACCAGAATTTCGGACTCCGAACCCCTGGTTCAAACAGATTTGATTTGTATACCGGCACCTGTCCCTTGCCTCCACCCCTGTGGTGTGCCTTGGACTATCAGTCCCACAGCACCCATGCCTTCCCTGTTACCATGAAGGACATTCAGATGTACAGGTAATGTCACGATAGAAAGCAGTTTATGGACCAGATTACCCTATGTTGACGACTATAAGAGTCAGAATCACTCAGGTGCCTGCCTCAGATTACTTCCAGAACAGACACAAGGAATTACCAAATTAGGCCTATGTCTCTGTCAAGATGGGAAGAGATAGGAGCACCAGGATGGCAGCAAGAGGAAGAACAACCCACAAAGCCATTGATGTATGCCAACGATTGTTGTTCTGGGGAAACCAATTCTCTTCAGAATCTGGTAGAAGCAAGAAGCTAGATCAGAAATGCAATGGACACTTTCAGATCTTGGAATACTACTGGGGCAAACAGAACTAGATGGTCAAGATTGATATTTGGATTTACAGACGCAAGGAACGGGTATTTCATTGCTCTACGGTTAAGAGTTTCATGGAGAACAATGATGATAAGACTCCAGGAAGGGTATATGCGATACCAGCGCCCATCCTGGTTAGGGAACTACGACAATATCTGGTTGAACAATTGTTGAATCACCAGCAGCACTATGAATAAGACCAGTTGGTTATAAAGGGGAAAGGTTATGCGGATTGTGAGTACAGCCATGAGCCTGTTGAGGGATTGGTGAATGCTATGAACCTTGTGTAAGCATGGTGGACAGATAGCTATCCTGGCGATAAAATTAACTATCTTTAGCGGATATATCAAAATCAGATTCATGCCAAAGACACTAGTTACTCCGGAGTTTGCTGATGAAGGAAATTTCGACAAAGGATTTTGGAACCCCTATTTACAGAGCGACTATGACGGATTTGGACTCTCAAGGGACTGCGAGGTTATCAATACTAGGTTCCGATTTTGTATTTCATGATTAGATATTTTGGTTTTTGGTTTTGTTGTGAGAAATAGTTGTTTTATTTATAAGGTTTAACCGGTATTGGTTAGTATTATATAGTTGACAAGGCTAATGCAAACTAGTGTAGCTAGTAAGGGGTTAGTTTGTTTTATGATTGTTTGAAGTATTGTTTGATATATAGTTTGTTTTGTGATAGGTTTCATGTATCAGGCTTATACCAGACATGTTTTATTCTTGGATTTATATACCTGGAAGATAGATATTTTTTGTTTGCCATAATGTTTAGGTGAATAAGGAATTTATTTTATTGGTGGACTTTATTAGCAGAGTTGGTTATATCCGAGGATAGGAAATCAAGAGGAAGGATTAGTAAGCTTAGGAAGAGCGAGATCATGAATTTAAGACAGCCCATCTGGAGCTTAGATATGGCATTCTTCGACAAATTGAGATTTAAATATCCCTTGTAATGTAGTTACTTCTTTTCAGCTTGCAGGAAACCATAGCAAGTAAGTCTTGGACTTTTCACGGCTGTCAACATAGTAATTGAAGGCTGTTAAACCCCTTATGGAGATCTACAGTAGTAATACTCACTTGCAGTCCCGACAGTTTGAGATATGAGTTAATATCGTTATACCTTACCAAGTTGCATTCCTCTTGGTGCCTGATACACCTAGAAGGGCTTTAGAAAAGCTTTTTCTCTTCAGTACAAATTGTTAAAAGGCTTTGTAGAAAATCTTTATAATCGATGGACTTGACTAACCCAAGCATTCTACCAACACCAAAGTTAATTCCAGAAGAGTTATATGTGAGATTAACCTTGTTTGGAGAAGGGTGATCTTTAAGTCTTGGTGTAGGAATGAGAGTAATTAGCTTGATACTTCTACTTGAGAAAACCTGAATGGCACTCAACCCTGATAACCAACTGTTCTAATCAGCAGACCCTTAATTGAGTTCAGGAGCAGCATAATGATATTTTGTTTGCTGGTGTGATTCATTTAATTTCTCTTTACCAAGAGAGAATTTGATTTACAGTCATTTAGTATGGTCATATAACTAGAATCGATCTTGCTACTGGGTGCCCTCATTGTAATTATAAAGACAAAAAGCCTATTGAGGGGAGTTTAATGCCATGAGACAGAGTGTAGATCTAGTGCTATGAGATCGATGCAGTCCAAAGAAACTGTTATCAATAGATAAACCTACACAAAATCTAGCAGAGCATAATTGGCAACTTAAGGTTTGGCACCCTTAGCAGTTGATGGAGTAAATGTTTTATGGAAGAAAGATTTGCAGGTACCCTAGGAAGACATGAGGTTCTTGGATGCAGACTGATTGAGGGGGGTATTCATACCTTTAAGGCTATTAAGTCATAAAAGGAACACATTCCAGCTTTGTAGTGAATTCTCCTAAATCAGGGTAAGGGTTGTGGCAGATACTAGCATCAGAGGCGTGAAGTACTATAAGAGACTCATTGTTTTAGAGACCCCAAGGGGCTGGGAGGAAGTTGAGACCTGGAGAGCAAGGCGGGGACTGGTGTAACTGACATAGAGTGTGGGTAAGCAGTGGTGGCAACCTGTAGCCATGGCTGACGGGGGGTCCTGAGATCTATGATAAAAGGTTGGGAAGAATGGGTCTTCCATAGGTCAGCAAGTAAGGGAGCATCCAGATCTATGTTATCATTACATGGGGGGACATCTTCTGTTCCTGAGAGACCTTCATGGTGGATGGCAGGTAGAGGGCCTGATGAGCATATCTGGACAGAGTCAGTAAAGGGTCTTGCATAGCTACAGGTGACAAGTGGGGAGGCAAGCCTGATACTGGTGACTATATTGGTGTTTACAGCTTAGAGGTAGGTGGGATTGGTTCCCTTTCACTTGAGGCAGGGGTGGCCATTAAGATAACACTTCCGGCATTCCATACAAAGAGCAGAAAAGTGCGCCAGTTCAAGCCTACGCATTTGGGAAACAAGGAGACTATAGAAGGAGAGTCTATTTAAGCCAGCCGGGGTAATGATTACAATCACTGAATCAGTGATCTTCATGGCCTGGCTGTTAGGGTAACTTTGTTTTATGAGAAGTCGATTCTAAGGATAACTGAATCTGATTAGGCATATAATATTTTTCTTGGTAAACAGAGATTGTCTCAGAAGGCACATAGGTAAATTGATAACGATTTTCTATTAAAACTTATGATACTGATCTAATATCTTCTCTGCTGCTTGGTAATGGATAAACCTCGCGAAGGAGTTCAATATTTCTATCAGGAATTTGAGCATTCATGTAATACATATGATATCTAGTACTAAACTTTAAGTCTATAAGAAGTGATGGTGTATAGTGCTGGGTGGTGACTATATGGACTACAAGCCACACTGGACACAGGTAGGATAGTATACAGAACTCTTCATCCTGGTGAAAGAGAATAGTGAAATTTGTCAGAGTAGGCTTATTACATATTCAATAATCTTGATAATCAGAATGCCCTAATACACAAGTGCATAAATGTAAGAAAAAGGCCATCCAGAATGATTAGTTAGTATTCCAGATGATGTTCGCTAATGAATGGCATCAAGTTGAACTATGTTGACGGTTCCAGATATATCGAAATCTCTTTACTGCAAATGTGCTTGACACCAGTAGAGAAATACAGTAAGTGGGGAATCATTTGATGTTGTCGTGTCTTTCATATTCAGGCTCATACTGTATTCCCACTTTTATACCATGCCACAGTCTCTAAGATACCTCAAATATATGGCCACCAAAAGTGCCGAGAAATGGGTATTTATAGTTGGCAATCCGGCATAGTTAATGACTAGGTTCCCCTTCAATGGCACATCCAGACCTGTAGGCTTAGACCTTGCCTTCGCATATCCCTCCCTTGCCCCCTTTGTTAGCTCATGCGGTGTCACCCTCCCACTGACTGGCTTTGACCATGTCCCACTCACAATAGCCCTATTTACGCCTTTGCTACGATAGCCTGACCCCACTCCTAACTGGACCATAACGGACTAGCACTTATTCTCCCCTCTCATTAAGGAACTAGCGGTCACACCTCCTCCCCCGCTCACTACCTCAACCTTATTTAGTGCATGGTTCGACCGCCACCTGCGCACCATGACCTCCCTCCTAGCCCCGCACAAACCAAACAAACTTCCTTCCTTTAGGTCAAGCCATGGTATACAGCTGAGCTATCGCAGCAGCGCCAAGCTTTCAACAGAGAGGCAAGAATATCATGCATGTCCCCGTCCACCACCCACTCCGACAGTGCCTGTGATGCCGCTTTGCATATTTCAATGCCATAAAAAAGGCTAAGGCATCACACTGGAACTTGTTCCTTGCCTCCTTGGACTCTAAATCGTTGTTGGCTACCCGCTGGATCACTAGCGGGCGCCCCCCAGACCAGTTCCCTACCTTTCCCAATGCCACGATACCGGTTGAAGTCTACACCTCCCTCGTACATCATTTTTATCTTCCTCAAGACCCCCTACCCTCGCCATCCATCGTGCGACCGTTCGCAGACTTCCTGCCACTTCAGAAACCGGAAATCTCCCTCGCCCTACGCAAATCCTCTAACACTTCAGCCCTGGGCCCGACTTGATCCCCAATAGTTTATGGAAGAGGATCAACAATATCAGCCCCACATTCCTCACCTCCCTCCTAGGTCCCCTTCGGACCTCTGGTTTCCACTCTCCCTCCCTTATAGAAGCCAATTGCATTCTCCTCTCCAAGCACGGCAAATCTGATTACAACTACCCTTCCTCCTTTCAAGTCATTGTCCTCCCAGAAACTATCTCCAAGTTTCTGGAGAGGATAATGGCAACACGCCTTTCACTAATGGCCCGCACCGTTGGCCTCCTCTAGCCAAACCAATCCGGCTTGCTTACTGGCCTCAGCATCTTTGACGCATATTCTACCCTCACACACGAACTCCGCCTACTCCAATGTGCAGGCCTCAAGACCTCTACCCTCTTCCTTGACATCAAGAGAGGCTTTGATAATATTTCCTCTACTTGTTTTCTTCCCTACTTCGCGCCAAAGGCGTTTCTACTTCTATGGTTTCTTGGGTTCGTTCCTTATTTACTGACCGCAAATGCTGCCTGATTTTTCTAGGATCCACTAATATTTTCCTGCCTGTTCAAGTGGGTGCCCTCCAGGGCTCCCCTATCTCTCCTTTGTTATTTTTAAATTAATTATCCTCCCTGCACTTGCCTATCCCAAAGGGGATTATGTTTTCCTATGTTGATGATTATACTGTCACTGTTGGGTCAGGGTCATACCGGAGGAACACACAGCTTCTTCAAAACTACTACACTCCCCTCTATAGGAAGGCCACCCCACTTGCAGTCTCCTTATCCATTCCCAAAACCAAACTCTTCCACTAGACGACTCCACGGGATCGCTCTCCCCCCTCACTGGCTCTTGTCTCTCTCGATGGGAGTCTCTTCCACCCCTCTTATAGTCTGATGGCTGGGATACTGGTTCTCACCCTCGATGGAAACCTCCACCAATTTCCTCTAGAGGCTAGCCCTCACTCAAGGGGCCTTCGGTCACATCAGGCAACTCTTTCCTGCTGGCATAGGTATAGTCCCCTACCTGAGCCGCAAGCTGGCCATGGGCCTGCGGCTACCAATCCTTACTTAGGGAGTTGAACTCCACATCCCCAAAGCTGGGATGATGGGGAAGATGGATGTGTATTGGAGCCAGGTCCAACGATTGGTCACCAACTGCTTTTCATCGACTCCTGTATTCATCCTTCCCTGCGTCTCATGCCTCCCCCCTCTCTACTTGCTCTTACCCCATCACTGCAGGATGGCGGCATTACGGCTGGCCTGTTCCCCTCCCGAGATCAACCCAGCCGCAGCCTGGCTACTTCCATCATTTCCATCCTTTTCCAACTTCAGGGCAGGGGCCTCCTCCCGCCACCTCCTTCCTGGTCTTAGGCCAATTACATCCCCCTTAACCGGAAACAACCAAGGCCCACACCCACCGTCCGCTCTCACCTCCCATTCGATGTGATGTGCTACCTCTAGATCAAGGTGGCACCGGACGGTTTCATACTCCCACAGTTAAACTCCCACCTCCTACTGGGCACTGTCTTTGCCCCCCCTCCTCCGATCCCAGGAGCGGTCTACTACAAATTGATGAAGGAGGTGTGCAGAAAGGACCTACTCACTGATTGGACACTCCTGTCTCCACCCCCTCCTTACTACCACTACAAGCCGTCCCTACGCCCACATGCCTTCATGGGCCTCGACCGCTTTACAGCTGGGCGAATACACCAAATGCGCGCCGGAAAGAGCTATCTCCCTGTGCAAACCTCATGGAACGATGCATATCGCTCTCCCACCTACCCTTCCTGTGACTCAGATGATGAAACCTTTCAGCAAGCAATTCTCCACTGCCCCTCCAAGTCACGAGAAACCCAGCTTTACCTTCAGAAGCTGTCTTCGATAGACCCTGGCTCTCCACTTTGGGCTGACCTGAACATGATCCTTGGTCTTGCCTCATATATCCGCGCTACTCGCACGAATATCCCACCCACCATGCCTGCCTTTTTTTCTACTGCTGCCTCCTCCTCCTCCGACTCTCACCCAGACTGAGTGGTTTCCCTTTCCAGCTATATCTTTCCTTTCGGTTATTATTTCTTTTGATATCATTTCATTCTATACTTTTAGAATTTGTCGCCATTGTTGGGGGGGATGACGGTATATTCATCACTAGGGGACAACTTGTACCCTTATTTCACTTGTTTTGCACTTTTGGCATTAATGTTTTGTTTATACCATAGCTAGCACTCCATGCAAGTTTCTCTACCTTAACTTTGAATATATGAGGTAACCAAAAATAAAAAAAAATAAAAACAGCCTTGTTAATGTATCATCAAGCAACAGAGAAGAAACCTGAACAATATATTCACCTATTCTCAATCTATGGAATATCCTAGGAGAACCTTCTAGCTTTTATATTTCTTTAAGAGCTATCTCACAGTTCTACAATTCTCTCAATACGAGGACGTATGAGGTAATTGAACAGGACTGAATTGGTTACCCTGTAACACTATCTTCTTAGTCTCCAGTCACCAAAGAAACTTATAATTCTCTCTCACCTAGAGAATGGTACGAGATTCTAAGTTATGATAAGTGCAAATATTACTGACACTGAAGACCTCTCAAATTTGACCATGTATTTCCTATCTAGAGTGAGGTGTACACATGCGACCTCCCTGGTGTAGCTCTCTGCTCCCTCTATTATATACTCCGATAATTTATATAATATATCTATCTGCAGGATAGATGAGTGAAAACCTGCATTACAAAATGGAATCAATATTCTACGATACCCTTAGTTTTAGAGACTGTTTGTGCTGACCCTTGTGGAAATACCACTACTTTACAAGGTTGAACAATCTGGGTCTACAAAAATATTTTTAGGAAATATCTGGTTATCTAAGAGAGCTGCCATGGCAATAGACTACACTGCCAAACATATTTCAAGTCTTTAGGCACCTGACCTCACAATTGAAGAATATGTAAAGAATCTACCCCTTAGGCAGCCTGAATTCTGGCCTGAAGCTGTACCAGTTCTCTCATTACTCTCCTGGGTTATCCACCATCCTGGGTTCACCAACGTGTGAATGAACAAAGATGCATGTAAATACGCAAGAAAACTTCCTGCAAATTGTCATCTATGATTTACGCCACCAGTAGCGATCCCTGCAACTAAGTGGAGATGAGAATCAGATATTAATGTCAGCACTATCCCAGGAGGCAGGCAGAGTTTTATATGCTAGAATTATTAGAAATCAGTATGCCAAGAGTAGAGATTATCATGGATGCTGAGATACAGGAAGGTGACCGTGCAAGGAAACAGGTGTGTGGTGATACTTTCTGGGAGTAGGAAAGGTTACGTGGACAGGTTAAGGAAGAGTTTCCACACCAATAGGCTTACCAGGAGCAACAGGCCCATGTCACAGAAACAATGGATTGAATCCTTCAAAAGGCACCAATAGACCATAATGCTAAGTTGAACAAACAGAAACAGCAATCGACGAGCAGGATAAAGTAGCAAGGTGAAATAGATGCACAACAGCAAGAAGACCTGAGCACTGGTATTACGGTTTACCTGCATGCTTGGTACTTCAGTTAGCGGAAAAAATACCGGGACCAACCGAGTACAGACCTAGTGATGGTGATCCAGTACCATCCAACTGCAGACAAACAATAGTACTCAATGAAGGTTCAATTGCTACAAAGGAATCACTAGTGACTTGAAATAGGTATTAAAAGAAAAGGTACCGACTGAGGATGAAATTACCTACAACCAACAGCACCAGCAGGTAACCTTGATGATGCCACTGACACATATGATGATGATGGATCAGATAGTGATAGAGAGGATGAAAATGGTAGAATGGGCAGTAGGCTGAAACTCGCTCCTTGTTTACTCTGTATTCACACACAGGAAGTACTCAAAGACAGGTTAACTTTGGGTTTCTTAGAAGGTATCAGGGGAGTCTCCCAACCAGCAATGCTAACAGTGGAAGTATGGCACTTCTTTGAAGGAAACGACAACCAAGATGTTTGCAATTGATTGAAAGCCCGTTGAGACTATTTAGATTACATTCCTACAGAATGGGAAAATCATGCATACCTGATATTTTTTGCCTCAGGGAAAACAAAGAAGAACAAAGTTCTACCCTTCTCAGAGAAAGAAAGGAGGGTCAAGGTTGGAGAAGGTGGATATACACAGTGCCCAGACTATTGCACATGGGATTACTTTCCACAAAAGATTATGAAGCGATATATTGTCAAATATGAGGAACAAAGAGCTTTACAAGATATGACAAAGGAGGTCTATGAGGAAAAAATAGACACCTATCTTCTTCTACTGGAAAACCTTAACCCCAAGGCCAGTCTCAAAGGAATTAGCTAGATGGTACGGGTGGAAATAAAACTTCCTTAAGAAATTCTTACATGGATATCTCATCAAAACCTCTCATGGGTGGAGGAAGGCATTGACACTATATTGGCAGTTGGCACAAAAGACCAGGACTTTCAGGAACCGGGGAACTCAAGTAAAGAAGGACCCTGGAACCGAGGATTATTCAAGTGAACTAGGGATAACACTGGGACAGGGGTTAATATAAACCAAGGGTTCATGAACAAGAAACGAAAGACAATCCCAGACGATAGAAGACTCCTGAGCTGGCGGAGGGGCCCGTTGGGGCGATGAAGATCAGCATATATACACGAAAAATGCGTATAATAGTATCCACCAAGACATTGTGGATAGGTAAGAGGATTGGGATGGTTCCACTTGTCGCAGCCTCAAAAATACATGTAGCTAGGGGGTCTCGCTGGCCTCCTGGTGGCAGGGGCCTTAGTGATTCGGGGGAAAATAACCAGATACCGAAATTCCTTCGTATACCACAGAAGGTAAATCTCACGATAGGCAAAGTAATTACCAAAGGTGAACCAGGCCTAGAGTAAACTAACACAAGAGTTATGAGAATTATCTGACAGTGAAATGTGCTGATGACATCAACGGCACCAGCAATTAGGTTTTGGATGAATAAGCAATACCGTCTGGAATCGAAGTTGGGATCCCCATAGGCTGAAGAGTTTATTTACGATTATTATTATTATTTTCGCAAATGTAATAACCTGTTGCAAACGTTAAAGGTTAGTTAGAAAATTACCTCAGACTCCTAAGGAAAATGACATGTGGGAGATACCAAGAACACCGGATATATGACTCCTGTATCAACTAAAGCGGTTGTTGTACCAGGCGGAGAGGTAGTTTACCCAAACCTAAAGACAATAGCAAAACAGTCTCAAATCTGACAGTGGGGGTCTATCTAAAGTTCCTCTGTGAATGGGCAAGCATCAGCTGTTATATACATTCCTTCCTACCCGTTATGAAAAAAGGGGAATCGACATTCTTGACATACTTCAAAAAAAAAACAAAAAAGAAAAATTGTCAAAATCTTATCCTGTGGCAACCGAAACTATCAACTACAAAGGTTGAGAAATAGTTATGCTATTATTAACTTTTTAGGATTTTATGTTCAAAATTCGGAAAAGGTTACTAATTTCCCAATTTTATGCTCCTCTCAGAAATACAAATTATTTTGCGAAATTATTCCTTCATTAGATAATTATCCTGCAAGACAGAGAGAGAAGTATAAGTCGTTTTTATATTTTTACAATATTTTTATTCCGGTTTACTGGTATCTCGACTATTAACAGGAATTTGAATTTTTTGGGAGCCCCTGAGCAGGGGCAAAGACCCCTTGTAATGGTCTGCCCTGAATTTTAATTATTAAAATTTGTGTACTAGTTTGTTAGAGGAGAGCTCTGAGATCCATATGACACCGATGTTGTCACGACTCCCAAGCTATGCTATTATAATGTCTTCCAAGCCAAGTGGATCTGACTTAATATTGTTACAGAAGCGATAAAAGCCCAGTCTGAGTAGGCAAAACAGTAACAATGCGCCGAAGGAAATACACATATCTTTGTCTGCCCGAAACGATATCGCATAGATGTCCTCTTATACACCCTATCCAAAAAAATTATTTTATAAACCAAAATTTGATCAGAATTGAATATTACTTACAAATCTCACATAGATCCAATACGAATTTTTGGGTTTGTAAAAAATATATTCTCTAAAGGAAAGGATTTTATACTTCCCCTTTATCTTGGAATTAGGAAAAATATGCAGCCATCAAAATTCTCTGCGAGATCTCACCAACAGGAAATTATAGATTAATTATTCACTTTGAATAGAGGAATCAGAAACACCCTACAAAAGCAACTGATGACGCACCAAACTTGATCTTTGGAGATCAAATATGTCAACTTCACCTCTTATGTAAAGATGAAGATATCTAGAACGAACTATATGAGGAAGTGCTGGTAGAGCCAGAGGCAGTCGTTATGTGAAGAATTGCAAGGGTAGATGATGAAGAAAAGATTATACTCGATAATCTACCAGCTCAATACCAGATTTAGAATAACCTATTTCCATTATAAACTGCAGTCAAACCACCAATTCAATAAACATTTCATAATGCAATTGATCACAAACCCATTACCCAACTACCCTAGGTAGCCACCTACCTTTTTTCAGAAAAACAGGGAAGAGCAGTGTAAACGAATCTGTCTGATGTGCTATGACAAGGGTAGATATCCCAACCAAATTACCCCAGGTGCACTAATACTATTTGTGGCCCAGGTGGGCAGACGATTTAGCTTGATTGATGTCTACCCAAGGCTGGACAAAGTCACTCTCTAAAATAAATATCTACTTGCTCTTGTGATAGAATTTCGTGACTGGGTTGAAGGAGCCACAATTTTCGCCAAGTTAGATCTAAAGGACAGTCACCGCATGATTGATATAAAGAATGGTGGGGAATGGAAAACCGCTATTCAGACACGATACAACTTATATGAATATAATGTCATGCCGTTAGGTATAGTGTATAGACCAGGCACTTACCACTCAATAATGACTATGCTTCTGAAAGACTATTTCGCTAAAGGTCTTGTAACGTAATCATAATTGTTATGGGTCAACACCTAGTTATGGGTCAGAAATATTTATTAGGAAACAACTCTAGTAATATCTACCTCTCAACTAGAAACACTCTAATTACTCTCAAATTGTAATCCCTGTATTACATCTGTATTTAGAACAAGTCTATTTAGTTTTATTTTGAGAAAGTACTATGATGAAAGACAAGGGATACAAAGTGTATGATACTAAACAGTTACTGTGAATTAGAAATATATTCATAATCAATGATGTTATAGTTGATTTGATGGCATGTAGAGCGGCGGAGATGAATAGTAGTGGTTTTTAGGGCATTATTTTGTAGATTTTCCTTGTAGGAAATGTGAGGTATAAAACTTTAAGTAGGGTAAATTTGACCTAATTTTGAACAACTATGTCATCATCACTATCTTCATTTCCATATGACCAGAACCTTCTGACTCCTCCAACTCATCATCCGTATTATTAATGACTACCTGCATAGATTTATACTTCTTCTGTCTCCTCTCATTCAACTTGACAATCTTGGCTGCCTGTGTTTTAAGGCTTGAAGCCTTCTTCTTCTCGTCAAGTAGTTCTTGCTTTCTGTCCAGATGTGCAAGGTACTTAGATCCCAGTATAATACCACCCTTTAATTGGTGGCGGTCAGACCTGTGCCTCTTCCTTATAGCTGGCTGTGGCTGGAGGAGGTCTTTGGTAATACTCAATTCTGTCTCTGTCTCTTGATGTAGGGAAACAAGCTCTATAAGATACATTCTGCTCTGAAGTGCTTGGTCTATTTGTGGTACCTCATGTACCAACTTTACCAACTGGTTTAGCCTTGTTAGGCAGTCACTTGCTTGCAGCAAGTGGGGAAGACTAGATAACAGAATTGCTAGTGATGGTGGGGATGTAGGTTTCAATTGAAGAGTGGGATCACTGAGGATTTGATATCGTTTGAATCGTATTAAACTAGTTGTACGCCATACTGACAGATTGTTCTACTTGGTAAAGGTCTTGAGTCTTGCTCTATGGAGAATGGGGTAGAAGTCACCCTGCTGCAGCTTTGAATATGGTCTATGGACTGGTAACTTTACTTCAACCTCTGGTTTCTGGGATATATTGAGAGGAGAAAACAAAGCTACAATAAGTGGCTGAAGCATGGCGGTCGTGTGTGGAGGTAGGTACAGGATGTAAACATTGTGCTTGATAGCCGATTCAATAAATTGCAAGTTCTTAGAAAGGGAATTGTGGCCATCAAGGAAGATCTTTCGGTACTACTTGATGACATTGGTGGGTCCGGTTTTCAGCTCTAACATTTATACCAACCAATCATAGGTCATATGGTAATTGGTGACTCCAGTTGGCGAATTAGTAAGGAAGGCGTCCTACTGGTCCTCAAACTCGATCTTGCTATGATCACCCATAATATGTGTCCTTGCAGGATAGATAAGAAGAGGAGGCAAAACTATTCCAGATCATGAAACAGCTTCAATATCAGTGGCCCAATTGCGGTTACCATCCTGAATAACCTTTGCATTCATCCTTGATGTTCGGCAAATTACCTGCCTACTACCAGAGAGCCCAAAGGGAAATCCCTTCTCATCCACATTCCCAATATTCTCATCTTGATCATGAAACTTGCAGCTAGTATTATAAAATCGATTGAGATGGAATTCATAGAACAAAAGGTCTATAGCAAGTGCCCTTTGCTTATCTAGTACCTCCCCAACCTTGGATTGAATCTGGATGCTGTATTAAAAACCACTGTATCCAGTTCTCTTCCACCTTCCCTGCTTATCCTTGATCTTTCAAAATGGCCTAGACCATTTGATAAACATGAGAGCGATATGGAGGCAACCAATAATCATCCCACATTTGAAACCACTTGACCAAGGCCTTCTCCTGTTCATTGCAGAGTAGTTGCTGATTGGGACAGTATTGAATTGCTGGCTGTGTGCATCCATTGATAGCAGTTGTTTAGGGTTGTATTATATATCCCAAACTGTTCACTTCCTCTGCGAATTCTGAGTCCAGAAGTAGTTCGGACAGCTTCATAAGCTTATGCTATCCTGTCCTCTTGATTGACTTTCATATTAAGTATTCTTTGGTATAGTCGTTGGTTTTTTTGTGAAGTTGTAACTAAAAGAGGTAAGAAGATTGCTTATGAAAAATATTTGTCAAAAGCAGTGATATTGAATTCAGTTGCTAACTTTATACATCTTAGATTTTAAGGCAACTACTTGTGAAACCATTGAGAATACTCTACCCATTGTATATATGTTAGCAACAATGGGATTAAGGTAGCTCATAGGGCATTATCATTGAACCTAGTCATATTTGTATGATTAACAAATACTTCAATAATAATTACAACACTGTATATATTTTAAAAATTCATTCATCTAAGAATGCTTATGTCACACATACATTCTATTGATGTCTTACATATGAAAGAGTTAGGTATTGTGGTTTTATTCACTTTTTGATTCACAATATATAATAAAGCCTGGTGACCCATAATTAGATGTTGACCCATAAAACCCCTGATTACGTTAGTATATATCAATGATATACATGTATAATCGGAATCTGAGAAGGATCTTAACATACTAGTTAGGAAATTATAAGAAAAATTCAGAGAATAGAGAATGGCCTTTTTACTTCCAAATACCCCCTTTGATGTCAAATAAGGGGAGTACTGGGAAACTATTTTAGCAGTTAATGGAGTCACTATAGGCGACCTAAAAGTTGAATCGATCAAAGCCTGGAAACCACCAAGCTACATTAAAGAAATTCTAATATTTATAGCTTAGCCAACTTCTACCAACCATTCATTAAGAATGCCTATGCAGTATGTACGCCTATCAGCATTTTACTTAATGGGAACCCTAAGGCTTGTTGTAGGCGAGAAAGGCAGCAACTAGTGTTTGTGGAGCTCTAAGGCAAGTTCATTACAGCACCGATAATATATATCACCTCCACCTGGACAGGGAGATATTTGAGTAAACCGATATTACTGCTTACACATTCAGATATGTTCTCAGACAAGAATTCGACAAAAAGCTACATCCAGACTATGTATTGTCCACAAAGTTGATGCTAGCGGAACATAATTACTATATTTATAACAAAGCATTGTGGGCTATGTTAGTTGCGTTGGAAGAATGGCGACACTATCTTGCTGGAACTGATGAACCTTTTAAAATATATGCAGATGCTCAAGATCTGCAAACCTCCTGATGCCAAAGGGCGGTTTGGCAGCACAAATCTCTTGAGCTCAAAAACCCTGTTTTTGAGACTTTAAAATCATCTACAAACCCAAAACAAGAGGAGGCAAATAGGATGCTTTAATCAAGATGGATGAGTTCCACCCAGAGGAGAGAGCAGAGTGTACCAAACCGGCTATACTGCAGTCTCCTTAATTTGAAAACCTCCGAGATAATCGAAACTAAACATCTTGGTTAAATGGGGAAAAGAGAACTTTGAAAACCTCGTACTAAGGTTTTATAAAGGGGAACAGAATAATAAGATAAGGAATAAAATTCTTCAACTGGAAGCAATAATCCGACTCAAGGTTGCAAAATAGCTCCGATTCATGATCTATATACTACTGAATACATTATTGTCGGCACCAAAGGGGAAGTGCTCACAGCCGCAGGATTGGCTATTGGACTACCTATTGGAATATATACACATATTGCACCCAGAAGTGAAATACCAGCAAACCAGGGTATATATATTGGATTAGGAGTAGTAGAAGCGGGCTATACAGGGGAACTAAAAATCCTTCTGGTCATCACTACTGGCAATGACTTAGAGGTACAAAAGGGAGACCACATAGGACAGATGATCTCAGATAAGAATTGATTAGTGAGAACTTGAAGAACCCATGGAGTTGATCGAGACTGAACTAGCAGGCCAAGGGTTTGATAGTTCAGGGGTACAGTTGGAAGAAAACTAACTAAAATTATATTTCATACATTATAATGGAAAGAACGAATATCTGGACTCAGCCGATATTACTATACACCCGACTTGCACTTAGCGACAAACCCTATTTTCTAATGCAATAAATCAAATGTGCAAAGTGATGAAATAATATATAAATTATTAGAACAGGTAATAGAATTGGCAAAGAAGGATCCTGATTGGATTCAAAGAAAGAAGTAATTGCAAAATCATGCCAAACCAAAGGAAGCTAAGCGAACGAATGCACTTTTAAAAAGAAAGGTTTTATGTTCCTCAAAACGAAACTGCGATGACAGATATTGCAAAAGCAGTCTGGAATCTTAGATTGCAGGACATTTAGGTCTAGAGAGACTTTGGAAATTATTACAAGATATGTTGACTGGAAAGCAATTACGAAGGGGATAAATAACTATTTATGATCCTATACTTAGTGCCAATAAGCTAAGGCACTAAGCCATGTGTGCCATGGACCATTAGATGCTCTACAGGTAGCATATTCTGCTTTGGCATCTACCTTGGTAAATTTTATTACACAACTAGCCAAGTCTGTGCAATACATCACAATTATTATAGTACTCGACCAGTTTATAAAAATGGCATACATAATCGGCAGGGAAGAAAATGTGACTGCAAATGAAGTTCCTGAAAGATTCATCAGGGAAGTATAGAAACTTCATGGGTTACCAGCAGAAATCAATTCCGAGATGGACATAAAGTGTTCTGGAGAATTTTGAAATCCTTGTACAAGAAATTAAGTATCAAAAGGAATATGCCTTCGGCCTAGCAGCGTCAAACTGATGGATAAAGAGAAATTGGCATCCAAGTTCGGTGAGGCTACAACCGAATATTGGTTAATTACAATGATGATGACTGGTACCACCTATACCGTTAGCCAAGACTGCATATGACTACTGGATTTAACTAGTGGACATGGAAAAACTCCATATTTCGCAAACTATGATTACCATCTACAAACAGAGTGAATAAAGGAGGAAGAATTTCTGAAACTATGAGCAACTATGTATGCTCACTAGATGAAAGAGATAATTGAAATGGCCTAGGAATTACTAGAAAAGAAATGAGTAGGGATGAATCAATACGAAGTCCGCAAGGCTCGCAGTCAACCAGACTTCAAAGTTCGTAACTAGGGTATGCTAAATGCGAAGAATATCAACCCCTACGTGACAGTTCAAGATCTTATGGCTAAAACTATATGCAATGTTCAAAATCTTAGAGCAACAAGGAAACCTGGTCTACAAGTTGCAAATATCAGAACAAGGGAAAATCTATTCAGTGTTCCATATTCCCCCACTAGAGCCATACCGAAAATCAAGTTGACGGGGCTGAGAACAACTACTGCTTGCAACTGAAGAGATTGTAGTTGACCTTGAAGGGGAGGTGGACAAAATTATTGTGAGTGAAAAAATCTCTTATGAGTGAAGATTCACAGGGCGTGTATGAAAGATCCCTGAACTTCGCTCCTTTATTAAGTGTAAAGCAAGTTCTGTAGATGATATCACCTGGGAACCACTACATTACTTAAATCATGAAGGACTCAGCCTCAGTGAAAGATGATAGAGTCATTTATCCAATTGGGCTTATTACGTGTTCTATAATCTTGATAATCTATTTTCATATGCACCTGGGTCGAAATATGCAGGTGAGGTGCCTTTTGAGACTGATCACCTGGTATTCCTTATGATGTTCGCAAATGGGCCACCTCAAGTTGAACATAGTTCATTTTGCCAAAGAGATGGAATGCTCATTTATGGTGGAGTGCATGACACCCAGAGAGATATAAAGTGTGAGGAGGATCATATGCTGTAGTGGGGTCATACAACTTCTGGGTCAAAGTGTGTTCATACTTTTTAGACCATGGCTGAAGACACGAAGGATACTTAAAATATATGGCCAATACAAGTAGTTGGAAATTGGTATATATAGTTAACAATCAACGATAGTTATGTGATCATCAAGCAATGTGGAAGAAAATTAACAATATATTCAGTTTAGCAATCTAGTGAATAGCTTTTAAGAACCTTTTATCTTAGATACATTTTTCCGTACTCTCCAGACAGTTCTCCGAATATTTCGATGCTAGCACTGCCTTTGCAACTAAATATTACCGATTTGGTTACCCTGAGACGGTTCCCGGACTGTTTATAACGTTAATATTTTTATCTATTTCCCTCAGTTTTCTGATTTCAAACCTACGTGCAAAAAGTGTGTAACCTGGCGAATATTGTTCTGTCGCAGCTTATCGAATCCTTAGACTACTCTTATTTTCTGATCGTGTGAATCTTTTATAACTCAGAAATGTCGTTCCTGATTCTAAGCCTTAAACCTATGTAGTCCATCGTGCACTTTACAAAGAATTGCTAGACTACCAAGTATCAAACTTAGCTGGTGCACTGTGGGGATACTACCTGCCTACCTGGTTTCTTGTGGATGGCGTTGAAGTTGACTTAAGACTGATGCTCAGTCCACTACTCAATCATATAGCTATGTCTCTCCCTATCATTCTGTTCCGATAGCTCTCTAGACCAGGACAGGCCTGCTTTCAGGGTCTGACTTGGTTCTTGTGTTTATTTGAGAGCCAAAGCCTCATATTCTCCCTTTTGCTCCAATAATCTTGGGACTTTCATTTTATTTTCAGACAAGGATTTAAGGAATGGGCCGCATTTTGACGAACAGAATCCTATGTACCTGATTTAAGATCTATTGGCAAGACCAAGTTACCTTCTTCTTATACTAGGTGAACATTTTCCGGTCTGATAGACGGCGATGAGATAGTTGGTGTTAAAAAAGTGGTCCAAAATTCAGTTTGTTGGTAAGGGCACACTTCTTGCCATAGGCGTAGCAGGTGATATCTATGCCCGCTCAGGGGGCCAGCGTGGTCGGAGTAGTACCTGAATCAAATATATTTTATGAATTTACTACTTGCTTCTGGTAACTTATACCAATGTGCCTAACATGTGCTCCCTCCTCCGAATAGTCGTCTTGTATCCCTTAGTTAAAGGTTACTCTATTTTATCTTAAATAATTAAGAATAAAATCAAAAATCAAAAATAACAACACTACAGGTGCTGAATTGAACTGGACTTGGTAGGATTAAAAGCCTAACGTGTTTGCTTGGCCATGCTAGCGAAACCTTATTCTTTTCATTCAATATCTGCCTGTTTGATCATGTCTGGGTTCTCGCTATCAGATTCCTCCGCCAATTCCTGTGCATACTCTGAGTGCAGTAGTGTTTCCCACATAATTTCTTTCTTGGAACACCCTATCCACTTTCCAAAATAGTGTAACTCAAGCATTTGTCTAATGCAAACACCAACTTCACTTGAGAATAAGGTAATTCGACTGTTGACGATTCTTAGGATCTGCGATTCAACCTTAGACTCAATCCATTCCCGTTTGCATGCTGGTTGCTCTCTTGCTGGTCGGTTGGACAACCGTTGGGGTTCCATCGCAGATACTTGAAATATCACCTATATCTTCCATTTTGGAGATTTTTCTGGTCTATACGCTCATTGTCACCTTTTGTCCAATACCTTAAATGGGCTGTAAAGCTTGGAACTAAGCTTGTTCCAAGGTCGCTAGGTGAATACTTTTTTATTTTATTTTTTTAGCATTTAATATGACCTGGTCTCAGACCTGGTCTCTTCCCTTGATATCAGTTTGATTCTTAGCCTAACGCTTATAATATTTGCATATTTTTTCCCATCTTTACTCTAATACTTCTGTGGCCTATTGATATATTTTTTGAATCTAGTGTTTATATTGTTTGGACCTTCTGTTGTGTGCTTCCCATTCTTTCATCTACTCTGTTTGTGTGTAGAACCTGTAGTTCCAATTAAATGGTAATATCCCGTACGCATCTGACTGCCAATAGTTGTAGGCATGCTCAGCCTCTGGTAACCACTGTTATCAATCTATCTGATAGTAATTGACAAACCTTTTCAGGTATCCTTCGAGTACTTGGTTGGTCCTTTCTGTTTGCCCATCTTGCTGCTGGTAGTGTGCCGTTGAAGTTGTTCAGTTTATCACCAACCTTTGGCCTAAAGAGTCCCAAACCTTGCCCGAAGATTTTGCATCCAGGTCAGTTAGGGATTCCACAGGCAGTTCATGCAGCTACCAGACTTCCCTTAAGAACCCATTGGCAATGTCCTTTGCAATTCCATAGTTTCCTAGTTCTATACAAGGTGCCCTTTCTGTGAATTGATTAACCACTACCATAATCTCCTTTCTTCTCAGTAACTCGGGTAGTATTGTGAAGAAATCAGGACATATGGTTGACCAGGCAGAGAAAGGAACTTCTAAGGGCTACAACAGACCTAACGGCACATGTAGTGCTGACTGGTTATGTTGTCACTAATTAAACGACTGTATACATACTTATATCCTAGCTGTTGGTTACTTCGAGTAATGGTGTATGAAAATGATCTCCTGTGTCTTTTCCTCACTAAAGACTACTTCAAACCTCCAAACATAGCAACCTTTGGCTATAGCGGTTTATAGCTCTTGGTTTTCTGGTATGTATAGGCGATCTTTGACTTAGATTTACCCTTCTGTTACAGCTTTATGACTTGGTGGTGATTGGTTCCCGTTTGTCAAATTTTCTAATTCCTGCTTGCTTTCTTGATAAACTTGATAAACAAGACCTGTTTCTAGACTGGTCTCCAATAGTTCTTAGTCTTATTTCCTAAAATTGACTTTAGAGATTATTGCATTTAACATCTGAACTATTCCGATGGGATGTCTGGCTTGGTGGTCTAACTCATTGAGAAAATCATTTGCAGCTTGGTCTACCTGTAGGGACCCCACTACTTCTATGGCCTATGTTGCTAGAGAGCCTTTGATAACACATTGGTGTTTCCAAATCCTTTATTTCCTTTTGTATGTGTTTGCAAGTCTCTCAACTTCAATATCATCACATTTGTTGATTTTGTCAATAATCATGTCTCCAATTCAGTCTCCTTTGCAGACTTGGTAATCATATTTCCCTTAGTTCCTTTTCATAGCCTAGACTTCAGTAGTGTAATCACTGTAAATTACACAGGCACCAAGCCTGCTTCCATACTTTACTGCCAATCTACTTCACGATGCTAAGAACCCGTATATTACTGATGGCAATCCTATAGCAATTCCTGTTTCTACTACCAGTTGTCCTTTCGCAGGGATTATGAAATCTCTGTGTGCATATAGGGCATATTGTACTGGAAGTCAAGAGCCTTTTGTCGGTATTCACTTTTTCGATAATGTTAAGTTTTTCTACTAGGAGCCTCTAGTCTCCATGTCTCATAGTATCTCCGCCCTTCTGCTTGCTTCAGATGCACAAATAGGATTTAGTAGTTAGAAGGCATCAGTATAGACTAATCGCTAGGCACAGATAGCTCTCAGGACAATAATTCAGCCGTCTGCTCCTTGCATTCTGGCTTATGCCCTTCATGTTCCAGGGCGATAAATAATCATAAAATTGTAATAGGCAATTTATTGTACCCATTGTCTGTGTAATTGATACCATACCTTGGTCTTAAGGAAAGTCTCCTGGTTATAGTAGTCTGTATAGAGTGTTAACGCTTTTCTGTTCAGACTAGGTACTGCTTCCATTCTTTGCAGGCTTTCACAATCACTTGGAGCTCATTATCATGGATCTCATAGATGTGTTCACCAGGGCTCAATTTCCAGGTGTGGAATACCACATCAGGCATTTTTTTGTCCTAAAACTGTGACTGAACTTGTCCTAGCACAGAGTTACAAGCATCTGTTTTTACTTTGCTAACTTTGGCAAAGTAACAATGGCCTTGTTTTAGTAATGAGATGAACCTCCGTTTCAGTTCCTTAAATGCCACATCTCTTTTTTGTTCCTGTGCGAATTTCCTATAGTTGCCTTTCAATGTTTCGGTAATAAGTTTGCAGATATCAGAGAAGTCCTTAATGAAATATAAGCAAAATCAGCAAAGTTAATGAATATCTGCACTTCATTCACGGACCTCGGTGCCTTCCAATTATTAATACTTGTGACTTTCCATTCTGTCCTGGTAACCCAGTTCACTGCCCCAATATAACCTCAATTTATAACACTCATGTTTGGGGAATAAGTTGTCACTACTCATTTTTATCTATAATGTGGCAGGGTAAGGAGCCATATTGGTACCTTCCATCTGATCTAAAGTATCTTTAAGGAGTTCCTCCTTGCCCTCCAAATGCCATCGGTTTCTCCCAATGTATTTCTTACAATTTAGTAACCAGACTAGCCCATCTAGAGAAGGTTTGTTGTCAAACTTGTATGGTGGATCTAGCTGCAAACTTTTCGTTCTTGCTAATCCTTGCCCAAGTCGACCCATCGATAGATCTGCCTCGAATTCGGACTTTTGACCAGAACAGGGTCTTCTTTATGGCTTAATATGATATCAAGTAAGGCCACCTCCACCAACATAGCCACTGTCATCGTCTCCTCGCTTAGGTACATTTGCTAGGGTAGGTAGTGGAGATCCCTTTCTCCCCCTGTTATTCCATTTGTTACGATCCATTCCTTTGCCCTGTTCTCGAGAGTGACTAAAGCAGAATTCTGCACTTTCACTAGCTATCCTTCATTTTTCCTAGTCTGAGATTTCCTCTAGCCTTGGTTCCACTATTTACCACAAGCCAGGTGGGTTTCTAGCCACTGGTAATTTGGTTATGTTGTCGCTTATTTGCACCCACATTTAACTCTGCTGGCCTGAGGGCACTTTTTAGATATTTTGACAGGCTTCTCAGTTTATGCGCTCTTGTTACACGCTCTGGAAAATCTTTACTAACTCACATATAATCAGCCCATGTTCCTCTTATCCCACAATATGATTTGGCAGAGGTAGGGCCCTGAGGATAGTTTGGGCTTCCCACAATGGGCTCTCACCTGGTGGCACCAATGTTTGCGTGAATTTGAGTACTTACAGCTTCATAGTGTGAAGCATGTTGTTCCAGAGCTTATAAATTTACTTCCAACCACTTAGTAAGTTTAGGGTTAGGACCGAGCGAGCGTAGCGAGCGATGGCAGGTGTTCTCAGACACCGGAAGCGGAGGGTGAATGAAGGTCTTTTTGGTGGAAGAGGAGGGCGTCGACAAGTCTACTGCAGTGATATCAGTAGAGGAATGCTTGTTTCGTCTTCCGTGTTCTGGAGACTCTTCAGGACGGCGATACTGGTGAGTATTTATCCTCGTCAGTCCTCGTGGGTTAGGTGTAAGAGCGACCCACCAATTTCGGGGGTTGTTGTAAAGTCCGTCCTGTATGGGGCACACGGAGGACGAAACAGGCAGGTAACTCTCCAATCATGGCTAGATCGGGGGAGACTTACCTCGCCGACCTCGTATCCTAAGCGAGGTGTGGGCGGCGGTGAGAATCCTGCATGTGCCAATCCCAAAGAGGTAGTCGCCGTGTTCTTGACGCATGGCGCCTCTTTGGTATGACGATCGGGAAAAACTTTAGTAGATCGAGGGAGGAAAAACATACCTAACTCGGAAGTAGGTTAAAACTTCCTTTTTCGGTAGTGGGGACGAGAAGCCATTTACGGTCATCACGTGTTTCCCAAGCCGTTTAAGCCACCTCAGCCACCGCCACGTTCTCAGGTAACGTGTCCCTTTCAGCCACATATCAGCCACACCACGTGACTTCGCCACAGCACAGCCACAGCGCCACAGCCTCAGCCACTCACGTGACTTCGCCACAGCACAGCCACAGCGCCACAGCCTCAGCCACTCACGTGACTGCGCCACAGCGCCACAGCTAAGCCGCAGCCCCTTTCAGCCTTAGGGTTAGGGTTAGGCACCGAGCGAGCGAAGCGAGCAAGGTGTGTTTCCACTGTGTGGAAGAGGGCAGGAGGGCAAGAGAAGAGTGTTTGCTGCAAAGGCGAGGGGCGTAGACAAGTTCGAATCGATGATAGTGGTATTCAAAGTGTTGCTTGTTTCGTCTTTGTTCTAAAAGACTCTTAAGTACGCGGGGAGGGAGGGGGTATTCATTACCTCCGAGCGGAACACAATTCTCACTCGTTTCCCGAGTGAAGAAAAGATCTCTTTTTTCAAAGATGAAAAAGTGATGTAGGTTTCCGTGTGGAATGTAGGGCGTCTTCCAAGCGAAGCTGGAGTCGGGCGAACATCACTCCGCAACGATGCACACCAAAATCACCGATCCGAACCTGTCCTCGTATCCTAAGCGAGGTGTGGGTGGAGCTGTGAGAATCCCTAAGCACGCCGGAACCGGAAGGATGTCCAAATATATAACTCACCTGTATGCTAGACTTGACAAGATTCTCCTCAAAATGAGTGAGAATTCATGATTCTACATATAATCTTTTGCAATTACTGTTAAACCAGCCATAGCCTGTTGGTGCCAAGTATACCAAAAGTCTCCGATTTGTATAAAAAACATTCTAGGAATGTTTCAAATCGTTTCGTCCAACCATCGTGCTCCTGCACTACCACGACATCAAATAAATCACACTCTCCGCAATATTAGCCCTTCAACCAGCCACCCCATGCATATACTTTGTATATATGAATCTCTCAGAATTAGGGTTAGGGTTAGGAATCAAGTAAATTCAGCTAGAGACTGGCACAATGCCACGCTAGAATACACCCAACAGCATCCAGAGGAACGAGAACAAGGAGACCAACCCAAGGGGAAGAACAACTCCAGGGCAAAGGGGACCGAAGTAACAACTGAAAAGGCGGATGAGTTTAAGCCCTCACCAAGCATCGAGACCAGAGTGGTAACTGGTGAACCAACAAACCACTACGCCGATAAAACAAGATGGTTCTGTATAAACAGAGTCCAAGATAAGCGCGACCATATGTATAAGGCCCAATATGGAGGCCAACAAATCCCCTTCTTATAGTCCAGTAACAATTGCCTTCAATGGCGAGGCCAATACAATACTGCTTTTGAAAAACCGGGAAAAGGGATAATATCTCCATGTAATACAAAGAAAATAACTATAACAAATATAAAAT
>QFET01008560.1:0-35020 GCA_003316355.1 Tuber calosporum | reverse complement strand
CTACGGTAGATGGTAGGACAAGAAGCCTAATGGGACTTAGGCAATAGGAGAGGGGAGCAAATGTCACGATTGCCTAGAAGAGCGCTAGGCAGGAAGGACAGAAAAGCAGAGTAAGCCTTGTGAGGCTTACGAGGATTTCGCACACATGACTACTTTAGAGTCATGTGGGTTTTGCGCATGACACACACTTGTGAGTCATGAGGTTATTATGAGTTGATTTCGCACCTATGACTACTTTAGAGTCATGTGGGTTTTGCGCATGACGCACACTTGTGAGTCATGAGGTTATTATGAGTTGATTTCGCACACATGACTACTTTAGAGTCATGTGGGTTTCGCGCATGACGCACACTTGTGAGTCATGAGATTATTATTAGTGCAGATGACCTTCGCACTTAGAAGGTCATATGATGTATGAGTTTCACATGGCTGCGCACTTGCACAGCCATAAGGTTTAGGGTTGCGGGAAGAGGCCTATATAAGGACCCATAGGGGGACAGGTAGATAGCTCTTCACGCAACCATCTTTGTTATTTCCTATCTATAACTTTATCAAATCAAACCTTCATTCCGCTCTCCCTCTAGCGACCTCTAGTTGAAGTTGACTTTCGGATTATTCTATCAAGTGCTCGGGAAAACTATTGGACTTGGAGTAGTCGCAATAGTAGTGAGCAAGTGTCTTGATAGGCTGAATCATATATCGTTGCCGGTTGCGCGATATAGATAGTCGAACCTTAACATTGGCATACAAAACACCCTATAAGGCACATTGAGAATATGCAAAAATGGATAATTACAGATCAAAAATGTCAGAGTCATATTAATGATCAAGGCATTAACCTGATATTTGAATAGAACGAAACCGTGGCCAATTACGCACAAGCCCGGTATTTTACAAGAATTAAGGGTGCATCCATTACCCTACCAGATGCAACCGAGCTACAACAAATACATCTGGAATACCATGAATTCAAAAGGAGATTTGACAATGAAACAGCAGAGAAACTATCAGGAATAATAACCATTGACCAGGCAATTGCTTTAATAATTAAAGCAGTACTGGCCTGGTGCCTGATATACCCTATGTCTGCACATCTGCTGGATCTGCTATGCAAGGACCTTCAGCTAAAGCCGGATCAGGGATAAATCGCAGAAAACAAATCTCCCACAATGGCACCAATTTTGTTTGTCCCCAAACTTGAGAGTTTAATCAGTCTAAGTGTAGATCACGGACAATTAAATAAACAATCAGAGGCAAACTAATAGACGCTGCCCCTAATGATTAAGATCCACAACCGTGTGGCTGGACCACAAATATTCTCTAAACTAGAACTAAAGGATGGCTATCACCTCCTGAGAATTAAGGAAGGAGCTGAGTAGAAAATGGCCTTCCACACCCGATATGTCTCTTTGAATACAAAGTAATGCTCTTCCGCCCATGAACACACCAGCTACATATCAGGCCATGATGAAGAAAAAATGTGGAAGAAATTTGGGATTATGGGGTGGTGGTATACCAGGACGATATCCTATTTTATTGAAAAACGGAGATTGAACCTATTGACTTGGTCAAAAAAGTCCTGACTTGCTTAGAAGAATATAATGTTGTGATAACCACCACTAAGTGGGATTTTCACGTACAGAAGGTTGAGATTTTGGGTTATGTTGTTGCAATCGATAGAGTTATCATGAGTCAAAGATCAGTTGAAAGTATTAAGAATAGGAAGGCAATGAGGTCCGTCAAGTAGGTGCATATATTCATTGGCTTTGCAAATTTATTACAACCTTTTATAAAAGATTTCTCCAAAATCAGCTAACTAATTACCGAAATCTTGAAAGGGGACCACAGGAAGTTTAGCTGGGAATCAGAACAAAATTGTGCATTTGAAGAACTTAAACAAACATTCATCTCACCACCAATACTGTCATTTTCACCCAGACAGAGAAACTATTGTCGAAACTAATGCTAGTGTCTTTGCGCTAGGTTTTGTCCTGTCACAATACAAGGACTAAGACTGGCATCTGGTGGCATTCCACTCAAGCAAGCTAAGCCCTGCAGTAGGCAACTATGAGATGCATAATATAGAGCCCATCGGAATTCTGGAGGGGTTCTAATAATGGAAGCACTACCTGGTGGAAACCAAAAACCAGTAACTGTCTAAACAAACTAGCAGAACCTTTAGAATTTATTTACAACCAAGGTATGGGATCCACGACAGATACAGTAGGCTCAACAACTGGCGAGCTACAATTTTAAAATTCTTTATCGACAAACAAATTGATGCGGAAAGCTTGATCCATTAAGCTGAGGGCAAGAGTTCCATCCTGAGGTGGTAGCTGCGCATAGCGAATAGTCAATACACTAGCCTCCCCACTTCCTAATCACACTAGTGCATTTAAACCAAACAGAAAGGGAGGAAGAATTAACTGGCCTAGACACAGCAGGTTCTCTATGGGTATAGTTGCTGTAATCAGAAGCATGAATGCCCACACAAGGGTCCCAACTGGCAGCAGGATATGACCAATATGCAAAGATGGGTTTTATAGTCCCAGGAAAAGGACAATGACTGGTAGAAACCAGAATAGCATTAGGATTGCCTCCTGGAATATACACTGATTTAGCACCATGTAGTGGCCTGGCAGCTAGGCATGTGATCAGCATTGGTGGTAGTGTAAATGAGCCTGATTACACTGTAGAAGTAAAGGTAATCATAATGAACCATGGAAAACAAGATTGCCAGATCTGAAAAGGGGACCGAATAGCACTAATGCTTATTGAAAATATAAACACATCTGAGGCAATAGAAGTCGACAGACAGATAGATACAACGAGAAGAGATGAAGGACTCTGAAGTACCGATATATCACCAACATAATACCTGCCACACAGACAAAGGTAGTTGTAGCCTACCTGGAGGCGAACCAAGCCGAAAATGAGTTTCTTGATGAAATAAACCATCAAGCATGGTGGGACCAAGGAATAGTCCTGATTTCTAATGCAATAATATTTAAGGTCAATAGTATCAATTTCGGCAATTAGCGATTGAAGTCAATTGCAGATACCGGACAGTATATTTAAAATTGGCAAGAACGCAGGCAGAAATTGGTGGCATTAAAAAACTAAGGGACAACACTACCAAATCGTGGGCGATAACGGATGGATTGATCTACTACAAGAATCGCATATATATTCTAGAAAATGAGCTGCTGCATATAACGATAGCCCAAAGTTGCCACTATTCTAAGGTGGCTAGACACTTTGGACAGGAAAAGACGATGGATATAGTTACCAGAGTCCTTTCCTGGAAAGGACTAATAGTGTGGATAAATGACTATTTATAGTCTGATGAGGCAGGACAACATAATCAATCTGCATAACATGTGCGGTTCGGTCTGTGCAGCACCTGGAAGTTCCGTTTGCTGCTTTGTCATTCTTAGTGCCCGATATCATCAAACAACTACCAGAGTCATAGGGAAGAACACAAATGATAGTAGTCGTGGATCAGTTTACAAAGATGGATTCCTTAATCTGTCTGAAATATGTTGCAACTGCTCTGGATGTTGCAAACATATCCTTGAGAGAAGTGTGTAAGCTACATGGACTTCCAGCCAAAATCATCTCTGATATAAGTGCAAAGTTCTCAGGAAAATTCACGGAATTCCCATGCAAAAGCTTAGTGATAAAACAAAAAATGTCAACCACCTACCACCCGCAGACAGATGGACAAAGAGCAAGGACCAACTAAGTGCTGCAAGGATAACTGAGAAACTATGTCATGTTATGATCAAATGGACTGATCTCAGAGGTTACCATTAGCCGAATTTGCCTACAACAATTCAGTAACAAATTCTAATGGCATCTCACTATGCTATGAAAACTATGGATGGCATCCACAAACAGATTAGAGGAAGGAAAGTTAATCTCAAAAACCAGTCGTCCAGATATACGCTCACTGGATTCAAACAACATACTGACAAGCCAGAGAAGCTTTGGAACAAACACTGGAATATATGATCAAAGATTACAACTGTAAGGCTAAACAGCAAGCGGACCTCAAGGTCGGGGACTTAGTCATATTAAATGCAAAATACATATTCACTAAGCTTACATCAAAGAAGCATAGTCCAAAGCTGAATGACCATTTTAAGGTATTGGAAAAAGGGGGGAAAACACCTACAGACTAGAAATATCACCCAGCTGGAAAATCCATCTAATATTTCGTATATCCTTGTTGGAACTATTAAGGACATCCAACTGCCCTGGAAGGGAAGAACCAAGGGAGAGCAGGAAGAAATTCTTTGAATTCTTGAATTGGAGATCGAAACAATCGTAAAGAGTGAAATAATCTCTAACACAAGATTGGTTGAAGGTCCGAGTAGACAAATGGAGTAGTTACCGTATTTAGTGAAGTGGACCGGGTGTTCAGAGGATAACAATACCTAGTCACCATCGCGATCATTTAGATAATGCGGAGGAGTTGGTGCATGCAGTTCATTGGGCGAATCCAGATATACAAATGTGGGCTGATGTTCAAAGACCAGGAACAGGTTTTCCTAGAGTGGCTTAGCTAATATGGTAGGTTTTTTACCCTACCAAGTCGAGTTCAATGGAGGAGATGTTTAATTTTTTGGTTTTTATTTTATTTGTTCTTATTGTTGGCTAAAAAGAGGGTGACTTTAGAAAAAGCAATTAGAGAAACCGCTCAAAGGAGGGAACAAGTGCTAGGCACAAATGACCACCAAGAGGACTACATGACCCTCATGATGAGAGAGAGTAAGAGTCCAAACCTCTACTAAAAATGATACCCCTCCAGCCCCTGCGTTCGAACTTGGAGTCAACACAGGCAGCTTGTGCAGTTGCTTGTTTACATAGAAAAACAAGTAATTGGAGTACCTCTTGTAACCTAGTATACGTCGTTGCTTTCTCTCGGACCAGATGCTGTCTACAGGGTATATAAGAGGGCATCTCTAGCTATGTCGGGGAGGTTGGATGAAGCAATGCCATCAGGGACAGGCAGAGTGATGTACAGTTGATGTTAGGAGAGGCCGGGTAGTCCTTGATGGGTGTGAACGCACAGTTTTAGTAGGTTACTCCAACACATACCGAGAGTAAGCTAATGCCCCTATGATGCCTACAAGGTCAATGCATCTATTAGAACAAGTCGATAAGAAAATAGAGTCAAGACCTGAAGGTATTGGCATGAGCGCGAATACAAGACACCCTGATATACAGCTGCATAACCCAATAAAACGCCCTGTAGCAGACTTGGCCAACAACTAGGCAGTCCTCTTGGTCTTCTCAGGAAGATATTGGTACATTCCAAACTGGACGGCAATAGCTTTAACAGCAGGAAGACGGATGTCAATTAAGACTAGGTGGGGTTCACCACCTTAGAAATGCCAGAGCTCTGATCATGCCCTCAGCTGTGTGGGGAAAGAAGAAAGTTTCTGGGTCTAAGTGCGTTTGCTAACAGATAAGAAGATGTAAGGTGAGAAGAAGATACATGTTTATATGTAAACCAGATGCAGTCCATGAATACTACGACACGGGATATAAATCTCAAAGTACCTCACAAGCTTTACCTAACATCTAGCAACAGAGAAGAGATCTTATCAATATTATAAGTTTAACTAAAAAATCTTTACCCACCAGCCTTCCGAGACAATCTGTGCGTACAAAGAATGATTACAGGCATAGTTTGATTCGCTTGCCCATAGAATCGACTACCCTTAATACAAGAGCATTATTTGCCTCTGCTTGCAAAGCAAGATTGTAAGTCCTCTTTGCTGCCCCATCCTTTAATCCTTCCTATTATTACAGCCCTTTAGCACTACTCTTCAGATATCGGAGTTACTCTTTGTGAAGAATTGTGGTGGCCGAACCACTAGAGAGTATCATACTACCTGATATCTGAAATTGAACCTAAAGTTGAAATAGAGAGGAAGGTATGTTCACTGAAGCTTTTTGTGAAGTCACTTCTTCTATACCACCAGTATTTATAAACCCCCTATGGCTACTCTTTCGATCAGCTTTCATAAACCTCATTCTGACTCTGATCTGAATTTTCACCCTTCTTGCCACTACTCTCATTATTTCTACAGTAACTATTGTCCTTCTTGCTCTTGATTTCCCTTTTAAGATCCTGGTCATGTTAGCAATCTAATTTTGTACTATTTCTACTAGTTCCGGAGCACTGCTTATAGTTACCACATTCTGAAACGCCCTGACAACATTGCTACATGTCTTGGTGTTAGGCACATAACTCCCACAAAGGCCCAGAGGAGCAGTTTGAGAGCACTGGGCTTGAAACTCCACAGACTAATACCCCCCTCCGGCCCCGACGTTGGCCCAGGACGACAGCACTGGCGCCTTGTGCAGTTGCTCACAATCATAGAAAGAAGAAATATTGGAGCACCTCTCGTAACACCGTATACATCGTCGCCGTCTCTCCGACCGGATCCTGTCCTCAGGGTTTATAAGAAGGCTACTCTGGCTATGCCTGGGAAAAGGAACCAAGCGATTTCGTTAAGAACACGCAGAGTTATACCCCGTTGAAGTCAAGAGACCAAAACAGCGTCGGGAAGCCTAGGATGGAGTGGTATTCGGCCAATTCCGCAGAGAATAGTACCGAACCCCAAATGAATACCTATCATAGGCAAGCAAGCCTATCGGAACATGTTGATAAGGAGAGGCAGTGAAGACGAGAAGGCAATTGGGCCGATCGTGAACACAAGTCACCCTGAAAGCCCTCTGCAGAGCCGGATATCACGGCACGAAGCGGATTGGGTCTTCAACCAAGTTGGCCCCTTTGTGTTCTAAGAAACTATTGGCAGATTCCTAACTGGACGGTCATAGTTTATACAGCAGAACGAAGGTAAACATCTCTCACCGAGGGGGCGTACCCACCATCGGAGAAAGGAGAGCTCTGATCACACCATTAGCTGTGCGGGGAAGAGATTTTTCAGGGTCAAAGGGGGTTCGCTCTAGAATTCGAAGTGGGAATTAGTTAGAAGATATATGGTTATAGGTAGATTTGATGTAGTCCGCGAACACTCTGACGCGGGATATAAATATTGAAGTGCCTCCCGAGCTTTACACCTCATTAAGCAACGGAGAAGAGATCTTATCAATATCATAAGTTTTACTCAAAATCTTTACCAAACGAGCCTTCCTAGACAATCTCTGTTTACGAAGAAAGATTTAAGCCTAGTTTGATTCGCTTGCCCTTAGAATCGGCTACCCTTAACACTTGGCTCACCACTGTTTGTAGACTTTTCAAATGGCCAAGTATACGTAATATTACAAATATTCCATAAGGACTAATGCAACCTATTCCTGATGCCTCTAGACCCTGTAACGAAACCACTAGTCTTAGATGATCCTATTTTAGCATCAGAGGAGGAGATATATCTGTCCTTCGTTGGAAGCCTTATCAACTTAGCTGTTGCTACTCAACCAGACCTTGTATTTGCTGTTGCTTTTCAGCAATTTTAACTCGAAAACTCCTTATTCCCAGCTACTGCTAGCTTAGCGTACCCTACAATACCTGAAAGCAACAGCACATCTCTGTTTGGTATATGTGAAGTATCAGGAGGGGCTACCTCTTGCTCCTCTTAGTAGCCCCAGTGATGCCGACTTTGCTGGAGATACGCAAGACTGTAAACCCCCAGGAGGTTTTGTTTTCTTAAAGGCCTGGGGAGCTGTATCCTGGCGTTCAAAATGTAGTCAATGGTTGCACCACCACCTATCAAATCCGAACATATTACATAGCCAGACTCTATTAGAGAGGCCTTTTGGCTTTGTGGTCTCTATTCTGAGCTAGGTAGGATAAAGTCTCTCCGTCCAACACAAATCAATGTCGAAAACCAGATCGCAATAGATCTCCGCAGCTGACCACCATTCCGTGACCGGACTAACCATATTGACCTCAAACACCACTTCACTGGCGAAGCTCTCCAGAATCATGACATCTCAATTTCTCACTGCCCTACTGCACAAATCACGACCGACATCTGGACCAAGGCTCAACTACGCCTATTGCATTGGAGACATGTGCGAGCAATAGGATTGTGTCTTTCCAGAAACAAGGAAGAAGGCCTACACGTTTCCTAGCTACATACTGGCGTGTATTTTTTTTCTCTATCTTTCCCTTCTCAATACCTGACTGTATGTGACTCTCTTTTCCTACCCTTAAGCTGCCTATTTAAAGGCCCGTGAGGGGTTTAACGAGGCCACCTAATCACCATATGTCGACGACCTGGACTTCTTCCAATGCTTTACTTTCTTTCTTTTCCACATTATTGTCTATGGATGCTTCAAAGAGTCACGGTGTCAGAATATGTGGCTTCTTTGGATCCGATTACCAGTAGTTGACCTCAAGATATACTTTTGGCATAGGGATGCCGAGATGTCACCTTTCACAAAGTACCATAGTTGTCAAATGTGACAGCTACCTTGTAGTATAATAGACTTCTGCTCGCGCGGGAAAAAGTGGAAATGAGCATGAGAGTTGAGAACTGAATGAACATATTTTACAACAGCAGCTAAACTTGGCAGATTTTTTCAAGAAACATGTGATAGTATTTTGTCTTTTGGAACTTTATCAAAATTCTCAACCAGACTCTTTGACAAATTGATAGTGGTACTACGAGGTCCTTCTAGCCTGTTTATGCTGTTCCAAAATGAGATTATATGAAATGCAAATCAGATCCGTATTTGAGAAACTTTTCTTTTGACGTCATTATTTCATTTTGATCATTGAGTTTTGGTGCCAACTGGCTGACCCCTTGGAGAGCGAGGTGGTGTATTGCAACAAAGGTCTATATTCTGAGTCAAAATGAAAGCTCGAGCTGGCAAACCAGACGCGCTCTAAAGACAGATAACGTGAGGTATGATAGCAACGATACGCACTTAGATAAAGCGAGAAAAGCGGAGGAGAGAGGGGGGACTGCTGGGCGCCGGAGGAACTGGTGCTCCACCTGACGAACATAACATCGGAAATCAAGCAGTAAAACACCCACCGGAAAACATTGAAGAAAATGCTCCACCCGACAAACAAAACACAGGAATGCCGATAGTTCGCAAGGAGGGGTAAAAGCCATCAGGCAAGCAAAAGTAAGAGGAAGTAAATGTGAAGAAAAAAAACATCACCATGGTTAAATGGTAGAAGGGAAGAAAAAGACAGAAACAGAACAAAGAAATGATAGCAACCACAGATATCATAAGCTTCCTGGTACAAAACCGGGTTCCACTTGCGAAAAGATAAAAGGAACGGAAAAAGAAAGGGCCTTATAGCTAGTGTAGGGTGAGGAGGGAAAATAAAGAAAGAGCAATCAAATCTGTATTGTGTTGTAAGAGACTCGAGCCCCCATCCCTATCTGCATGGCTATTTCCTTCATGTGTATCGAGAAACTTTTCAATTCCCCCTCTAACCTGTCTTCCCAAGTGCACTTTCCACGAGCCATGTACTTGCTAGATACGCATCCAGCAACCCGATAGCTCTACCACAAACGCTTCCTCCGCTTCCATATTCTACCAGTTTTTTTCTGGTTTTCTTTCCTTCCGCAACCATGTTAGCATATAGCCATAATGTGGAATGAGCTCATCAAGATAACACTTGTTAACCCGGCTCTCAATCTCACAGCTGTGCATTAGTTCCAGTAATACCCAACACACTTCCTTGTCCCACATTTGCATCTAAACAATTCTGTATCTTCACCATCCTTTGTCATCTTCCTTTTCAACTGCTTCTTTGTCTCCTTGGCACGCGCAAGCCCAGTATTGCCGCTATAACTGAAGGTAAGTTCCGAACCCGCCTCAATATGCCGGTTGGCAAAGAGCGCCAACGTGAAAATCTCTTGACTTCCAGTTACCACACTGTAAATATCAAGATTCGGATCGCACGAGTGGTTGGAGAATCGGGTTACGTTCCCCATATCTTTCGAATCCAGACTGTAACTCTGCAGCATGAATTCCACTGAGGTGGTAGAGGTTGACCTCTCGAGGTGGTATCCAGCCGAAACTTCTGACTTCTGTTCCACAGACTGGCTGCGAGCAGCCCTACTGCTCTCGCCAACCTCCCCAGTTCCGAACAGGACTTCTTCCTGTGTGAACTTGAAACCTCTGATCTCTTCATCTTCTGATATATCCTCCACTTCCTCCTTAATTTGCTTTCCCTTAGCAGTTCTACCAGTTGAAGGGCCCTTGGTTTTTCTCTTCCTAGGACCTCCAAAACGAGTAGCCCGCCGACGCTTCTTTTGTAGTGGAGCTGCCAATTGCGCTGCGGCCGACTCGGCATCAAGTGTTTCTGGATTTTCCACGATCTCAAGAGCTGCTAAAGGTTTCTCCACCCCACAGTTCACATTTTCGTTAAGTTTCTCGAAAAAATCCAAGTCAAAGAGATAAGATAGACCGCTTTGCCGATATCCTGCTTCTCTCCTCTCTGCTTCTGCCCGCGTGATCACTAAACCAAGGTAGGAATCGATGTAAGTGCCTCTAGGAATTGGTTCCAGGGTGCGTAAACCTTGAGGGAAGACGAAGTTAGTTAAGCTCGTAAAATCAAAGTGAAAAAAAAAAAAAAAAAAAAAAAACAAGGATGATACTTACCCCAACCACACTCTGTTGTCATGAAAATTTCAAGTTTCGTTGTGCGGCCTCTTTGAATGACCCGATTTTTGCATTCAAGTGAGCATGTGCAATGCATGTTGCATTCGGTGATCCCAATATTATTCGGACGAGTTACACGCCCATTCTCATCATAGGCGAAACCACTATGTGCCAGCCATTCAGGACTCAAGTCACGGTAATCGGCATTGCATGCGCAAGTCTCGGGTTCGCAACCACCGGGACAATCACATCCAGCCACGAAGCCAGTATCTGGCTCCCTAATACCTTTATCAAGCCTGTTCTCGTTGATGAATTTGAACGCAGGATCAGGACTTGGAATGTCATTAACAGTATTCTTCAGAGTAATCGGTGGACCAGGAACTCGTTCAAGCATGGCAACGTAGGACTGATACTCTTCTGTATCTTCATTCCGACCACGAGCCTCCTCCTCTTTTGCCTTGATCCGATTACTGCTTCTTGTAGGGTTACCTCCCTGTAATCCAGCTATATCAGTAATTGTGATTTTCTTGCAATCTGAATTAAATAATACGTCACGTGTCTGGATCTTCTACCTTTTTCCCTAACGTAAAAGCCTTAACCTTGCCTTCCTTAATCACATCCTTAAGAGACAGATTCGGCTCCCGTTCAGCGAATTCAGAATCCTCCTCTTTTGGTAACTCGTCGTTAACAGCAAGAACAAGGATTGAAGGGTCAGGTCGGGTATCAGGTATCCTCTGAAATGAGCATTCATCCCCTACAATACCTCTTGGATGAGGGCGTAAGTCAGTATAACGACCAAGGAATAAGAGGGATGATGAGCGGGAAATTATTTAAAAATTACCTAATGGAGGCAATGTTGCCAATCGGTTCTATAGCGGTAATATATCCACCTTGCTCAGTGTTGTAATAGCGAACAGTGACTTCCTTCAATTCATGTTATTGAGTTAGCACATTTAGTTGCAACAGCGTGGACAATAGCGGTAAACATCAATATATATATATATACATATACTAGGAGGAGTCATCAAAAACCGGGAAACATAACCCTTGTGCCTATACATATCCGTACGGGACTGGTAGAAATAGTTTTCCGGTTTCTACTGATCCACCGAGCACATATATACAAATATAAGTATAAAAATAAATACAAAAAATCTCAAATGAGGAAATCTGTGAGGGACGCTTGAGTTTGAATACTGAAATACTGACTTGTTTATCCGGTGATACGGTGAGTAACTTTCGACCAGCCATGTCTTCCAAGCCCGTCGCCTCGCTACCAAAGGTCTGCAACTGAGTATCCAAGGAAGGATATATTTCTGTGCATGGGAGATGTGTATTAGAAAAATACACAACATTTAATATCAAATCAACAGAAGGGAAGGCTGTTCAAGCAAAGATTGAAAGTGAAGAATGGGAAAGGCACTCTTACCTCCTGAAGCCAAACTTTACCCAAGCTATGAAAGAAATAAAGGTAAGAAAATTAGAAATGGGAGGAACAGAAAGATATAAAGGAGAAATAAATACCTGTGAAACACACAGTAATTGCTCTGATAAAACAGTGAAGGTATGGATAAATGAACTTTTCAACTATTTGGTGAATAAAATAGGTGAAATATGTGTAGACCAGGAATGGTGTGTTCTAACAGGAGAGGTTTGGTAGGAGAGTATGGATAGTTGTATGTGCAAATCTGATGGAGGAGGGAGAAAGGAGAAAAGGAAAAAAAATTCCCTTAAATTACAAATTTGTCTTGGCACTGAATATTTTGGCAAGATTCCCAAGTAGGCAACGCTTCCAAACAGACCACTCCCATTTACAAAAATTACAGAATGAATAAAGTATTGACAATTACCCCTATAAAGGGTCACCTATATTATTATACTATTACAGAAGAAAAACGCCCTTGATTCGTGTATTCTATATAAGATGAAGATATTTTGACTGGGTGAGTGCGTAGCGAGGCTTTTCATCAAAGGAAGCGGCGCACAATAAAGAAGTTTTACTACCAAGGTCTTAACATATATTGTCCTTATCAGCATTGTGACCTGATAAACCATTACAAATATGGGATTGTGGTCGGTGGCTCAACTCTACAGAGTCCAAAGAACATATCTTAAATAAGATAGTCATAACATGGTATGGTTTACATTTTTTTTTTTTTTTTTTTTTTTTTTTGACTGAAAATGGGTGCGATTCGATACTTATGCTGTTGCTAGAGGCAACAAACCCATACATTGTAGTAACGCCAGCCGCACTTGAATGATACAAGTGTTTATGTTCTGATGGGAGATGCACAACGTGGTAAACGGTGTTACTTAGCACAGGGTTACAACCGTGCTCACAAATCAGCAAACAACTAATACAAATGCCACCCAAAAAGTGTGTGGGCAAGAGCGAATTTACATCAAATATGGCCAATTTGGCACACATATTACTGCACAAATGCTTGAATTGGAAAAAATGGGGCAACTTTATAGAGTTTTCAGAAAATATGTAGACTACTTTACTTCTATCATAACCTTTGATGAAGTTAAATTATCTAAAATGCAGTAGCAATAGGGAACTCAAAATCACGCCAAGACAATTGTTTTTGGTGGGAAAACTGTGTCTTGACGGAATTTGGATGCTCAATTATATGCCGCCTTGAGGAGTTGGGCATTAAGGGGAAATTTGTATATAGGAAATGATGCCCTTACTGTTTTCAGGGTTCCGGGGATAGTTTTGTCTTTTTATGAATCTTCTCCAGTGAAATATCTTGGTGTGAAATCTGACCTTTTTTGTGGCAAAATCGCTCGTGCCGACTCACTTTTTCTGTGACACCTGCAACGGTTGGTGGAAGGATATTCCAACCCATGCATAGCAAAAATATTGTCATATTACATAACCAGGAGAATACTTGATTAGCACAGGTTTCCTAATGCCCTGTTTAGTATGCCACAAATACTATAGTATTTCTTAGACCGGGGGTGCCCTCGGCGAGGCGACCCCCTCAGGAGGCGCGGCGCTTTGGGTGTGGCTTGAAGTGGGTTGAGCTCAAGAATTCCACGGAAGTAGAAGATGGATGTTAGCACTAGTGTAGTCCTTACTAAGTATAGAAATGAAATAGTTGCAAGTATCCAAATATGAAGGATCAAGAAAACATCATCACAATTTTGTTTGATATCTTTAATTCCTTTCTCTCAAAACCATGTCCACCAGTCGACCAATACCGGAACGAGTCCGCGAGCAAATGGCAATCCAGATGGCAATGAATCATATTGCTCCAAGTCTCACTGCTGCTGCGGGAAGGGTTGGCTGTGCTCCATCAACTGTGATGCATCGAAAAAGGGGGCGAAGAAGCCGGGTTGAGGAAGATGAAGCACGGCAAAAGTTAACACCAGAAGAGGAAAGACAGGTGTTGGAAAGGTGCTATTTCCGTTGCCGTCTGGGATTTCCTCCTACGTTTTGGCAGTGGAAAGAGATCGCTCTTTCCATTGTACGAAAACGAAAACCCAATGTCATCCTAGGGAAAACATGGCAACAAAACTTCAAAAGACGACATCCTGAAGTTAAATCACTTTTCAGCAACCAGCTTGACTTTGTACGTAATATTCAGGGAAATAATAAAGAATTAATTGCAAAGTTTTTTGATGAGGTGAGTAAAACAATAAGAAGAAAAAAATAAAAAATTAAAGGCATGATAATAATAACTGTATATTTATTAGTATGTATCGATCGTCCACGAATTTCAAATAAAACCCGAAAATAAGTACAATATCGATGAAATTGGTTTTGTATTAGGAATAGGCCAGTCAGAAAGAGTATTGGAGGTTGTAAGGCATCCTCGGGAAAGGAGAACTCTCCAATTCCATGCACAGAGTAAGTTATTCTTCATAATTTAGCAATTTGTATATGGAGATAATATATTTTATTTTCTACAAATTATATAGCTAATAACAATGTTAATACAAAATTTAGATGGAAGTCGAGAATTTGTTACAGTAATTGAGGGTGTTTGTGGTGATGGGACTACATGAGATGCTACAATCATTCTGAAAGCAGAGGTATTCATTGCAGAATGGTTTCACAAGCTACCACAAGTTCCAGAAAATATACTTTTTGGACGATCACATAATGGTTGGACTGATGAGGGGATGGCAAAGCGATTTTTAGAAAGGAACTTTGGCAACGAAAGTTTAAGCTACCGAAAGGTAAAGGAAACGAATTACTATAGACTATTGATATTTGATGGTCATAGTAGTCACGTCAATCTCGAGTTTTTGGAATACTGCATCGAACATATGATTATTCCATTCTGCCTACCACCACATACTACTCATCGACTTCAACCTTTGGATGTTGCAATATTTAGTCCATATAAACATTATTATCAAAAGGAACTTACTAAAAGATTCGAAAATCATGATTATGGAATTGGGAAAGATAACTTCTATGAAGTGTTAATGTGTAACCTACTCCCAAGTATCTCGAGAATCCCAAAGGGACTCTGAATATACTATTAGGATAGGAGGAGAAGCGTCGATGGATAGGTCTTCAATAGACAAGGTAAAAGGTATGGAACTAATAGAGTGACCATTCAACTTGTAGTATTAAAGATGATAGTCCTGTGAGGCTTGAGAGTCCGAATCCTTAAGGGATTGCAGGCTCTTTAAATACAAAAGATTGTAGCTAGGAAAACTAAACAAAAGCGCAAACATCCTGTCCAACAAACATGCTAACAGAGGCAGCATACCAAGGTAACCATATTCCAAAAACAGAGGGTTAAAAGCGACAGGATAGAGCTAACAAAACAAGTATTGGAATCTAAACAGAAAGGAACAAGAGATCGCTACTACGATACAAATCCAGCAGGTATAGCAGGAGGATAGCGATACCCAACTGGGTAGAAGCAAGGAGGGGTAGTGATAAGCGAAACAAGGAAAGAAATAACCAGTTAGGAAGTCATAACCAAGTAGGAAGGAACAACCAAATAGTAGCGCTTATCAGGTATAAACCCAAATAAGTAATAACCAACATCAAGTCAGTAGTAATAGTAAAAACATAATAGGATTCCGTTACATAATGGCAGCTAGACGACAGGCCTTTACCTCACAAAACATCAAAAGCAGTTTTTCGAATACCGGACTTATTCCACCCAACAGAGATATCGTACTCCACCGCCTTCCATCCACATTGTCACAGGAACCATCTCCACCAAGCACCCATACGATCCATACTTGTGAAAGCCCGTGTCCTATGTTGAATACCAACTCCCTAAGTTTCAATCCTAGTCAGCCAATAGATTAACTGGGAAACCTTAGTGCTGAAGAAATCAACCGATTGAACGTACCTGTAAACCGTAAACAGATTGAGGAACAAGAGTTGATAGTCCATTCAACACTACGTTCGAATAACTGTCACGATTGGCGACTAAGCAAGGCAGAGTTTCGCATGACTCATAGTTATGAGTCACAAGGTTGTTATATTTCGCACTATGACTCATTAGAAGTCATGGGGTTTCACATGACGCACACTTTTGCAATCATTGTTATATTGTCATTTGTTGATCGTGAGCATGACTCACATTTGTGAGTCATATGATGTAAAGATTTTCGCACATGACTCACACTATGAGTCAAGGGTTTCGCGCATGTGACCACTTTAGGGCACATGACTTATTATATGAGTTATGATTGGTTGGCACGCGGCGCAGTTGACTCAGAGGAGTCAGCAGATGGATTTCATACTATGACTCATTATGAGTCATAGAGGTCGTGTGACTCACAGGTATGAGTGACCAGGGTTAGGGTTGAGGGAAGAGTGCCTATATAAGGACCTCTAGGCGGCCTGTAGTTAGGACTCTTCACGCAACCATCTAAGTTCATTCCTATATAATTACTTTACCTCTTTACCGTTCCATTCCCCTATGGGCGTTGTGCGATAGGAACCATAGGGTTCAGCTATCAAGACAACGTAGGCATAGGCCTAAGAGCAATAGTGGAACTCCGCCTAGTACTACTCGTTGCAATAGTGCTCCTACCCTGGTGGCTGAGATTTGCGCCACGCCCCATACCGGACTACAACAACGGCCCGGTCATATTCATCCAACCCAAACAGAAGTAGTTACCTGTTGGAGAACCAGCTTACAGTATAGGATTGTAACATTTGGTTGCGTCACCTAAGCAACCCCCAACTACATAACGGCAAACTCTACAGACAACGACATCGACCTTACTGAAGGAGAAATCGATACCTCTACCCTTGGCCCTGCACTTGAAGAAGCAATTATCACAAACCTATCCAGAAGCCAGTCACAAAGAACCACAAGTCCGGTGACCCACGAGCCGGCCTCACCAACCGGATCTCTGGAACCAGAAACCCCAAGACCAGAAAGAATGTCAGCACTGGGACCAGCAACTGCCAGTGGAGGAGCAGGAATTCAACTAGCAGGATTTACAACTGCATAGTTACAAGAGATCCTGACTCTGATAAACAACCAGCGAGAAACAACCAACAACCGGATCAAAGTCGAGAAACTTCCTACCTTCTCTGGAACAAGGACCAAACTACCAACCTTCTTAGTTCAATGCCAACTATATTTTGAAGCAACACAAGAAACACGACATACGGAACGCATGACCTACGTCAAGAGCTAGTTAAGGGATGCAGCAGCAAGCTGGATAACCCCATTTGCAGAAGGACGCAAGCCGGAGACCTGGACTACATATGAAGATTTCACTACAACCCTCAAAGACCAGTTTGGGGATGTGGATGCAGAAAATACAGCTAGGACAAAACTCGACCACCTGAGGCAAGGCAAGGAACCAGTCACGGAATACTGGGATGACTTTCGCCTCACAGCTACAGAGGCGAATGAGGATGATGGTGCACTAAGACGCCAATTCCTTAAAGGAATTAACCGAACGCTCCAGAACGCATGGGCAGCGGACCACATGGTAACGGCAAATGTCGATGCCCTTGCAGCCTGGGCAATCGAAAAAGAAAACCGGATCAACATGATCAAGCATCTTCAAGGAAACAACAGTACAGTTCTCCAACAACAGGAAACGCCCAGGAACTATAACGGAACCTGGAAGTCGGGCAACACTATGGAAACCCGAGGCGACCCAATGGACCTGGATGCTACCAGAAGGCGTCCACGACTAAACCTCTCACGAGCAGAATTCACAAGAAGAAGGGACAACAACCTATGCCTAGGATGCGCCAGACCTGGGCCAGACTCAGTAATTGCCAAAATGCAAGAGATGAGAAGGACTATACTAGGCAGTTCAACAGCAAGACCAACAATAATCGCTGGAAACCTCGAACCAACCTACATGAAATGGAGATCAGAGAGACACCTGAAGAGTCGGGAAACTAAGAAAGTCCCTAGTAAGAGATGGGCTGCGGGACAACAAAACCAAAACCATCGGAATCGGCAACCTCTACATGGCACTTACAAATACGGAAACATTGGAACAAGAAAAAGACCATGCCATGGTCAAAATGCGTTTACATGGCAAGGACAAGACTGTCATCATCATCGGCATGATTGACACGGGTGCTACAGAAAACCTGGAACAACACCGAACCATGTCAGGATGATTAAGGAAGCCTTGAGAAAAGAAGGGCTGACACTGTAGCCATCGAAGTGCGAATTTCACAAGGAACGAACCGAATACCTAGGCTTCATCATCGACAAGGACGGAGTCAGCGTTGATCCTATCAAAACAAAAGCAATATGGGAATGGAAACCACCCGAAAGCAAGAAAGGAATACAGTGCTTTATGGGATTCTGCAACTTCTATCGACGATTCATAGAAGAGTTTAGTCGGATAGTTAAACCACTCTATCAACTGACGAAGAAGGACTGCAAATGGAACTGGACCGAGAACCAACAAAAAGCATTCGATGAATTGCGCAGGCGACTTACTTCAGCCCAACTACTGGTACACTACGATCCAACTAAGGAAATCATGATTGAGACCGATGCTTCAAAATAAGTATGCTCAGGCATTCTATCACAGAAGGGGAGCGATGGAAAATGGAGGCCAGTGGCATACCGGTCAAAAACAAGGACGCCGGCGGAATGCAACTCCGATATCCACGACAAAGAGCTCTTAGCCATTATCCAAGTATTGAAAGAATGGAGAAGATATGCAAAATGAAGCAGACACCAGGTCCTGGTCCTCACAGACCATAAGAACCTGGTACCATTTACCACGACAAAAGAGCTTAACGACAGACATATCCGAAGGAGTGAGACCCTCAGTCAATATGATATCAAAATACAATACCGACCCGGGAAGGAAGGGGGCAAACCAGATGCCCTTACTAGGAGAGCAGAAGATGTCCCGAAAAAGAATGACGAGAGGATCCAACAAAAACAAAGGATCCTACTCCCAAAAGAACAATACTTCGAAGCCATGGCAGTGGTCAAGTTTGTCGCTGAAGATTTTGGCATCCGAGAAGCAAGCACGAAAGACAGACAGATAAGAGCAATCCAGGAACCCCTTAGCAAAGGAGATAAAGAAATGAAAGGAGTGGATCTAGGGGCATGTGAATGGAAGGAAGGATGCCTATAGCATCAAGGAAAGATTTAGGTACCGGAACACGAAGAGATCAGAACTCAAGTCATATGACAAAATCACGATAACCCAGCAGTTGGGCATGGCGGAACCAGCAAAACTACTGAACTACTATCCCGACAATATTATTGGCCAAAGATGCGAGACGACATAAAGAGATATGTTTAGAATTGCGATACATGCCAAAGAACGAAAGCGATAAGGCACGCGCCCTACGGACTACTACAACCGGAAGAGGCGCCACACCAACCATAGAAATTGATAGCAATTGACTTCATCACGGACCTGCCGAAATCACACGATTATGACGCCATCCTGGTGGTCATCGACCGCTTGACAAAAATGAGCCATTTCATACCCTGTAACAAGGATATGAACACCAAAGAATTTGTCCAGATATTCCTACGGGAAATATTCCGACTCCATGGACTACCACAAGATATCATCACCGATAGAGGAACGCTATTTACATCAGACTTGTGGAAAGAGACTACAAAATCCCTAAGAAATTGAACGAAGAATGGGTACCGCCTTCCATCCACAAACTGACGGACAAACCGAAAGGACGAACGGAATACTGGAACAATACCTAAGGGCCTATGTCAACTATCAGCAAGATAACTGGGCGGAATTACTACCATTAGCGGAATTTGCATACAACAATGGAAAACAGGAAACCATTAAGACCACACCCTTCTACGCAAACTACGGACAACATCCGTAACATGGGGCGATAGGCCACATGATACCAAAGGAAACCACGAAAAAGGAAGAGATGGGTCAGCTGCACACTATCCTACGTCAGGAAATGGTCTGTGCAGAATTACGACAAAAAGAAAACTACGATCAACACAGAAAACCCGATCCGAATCTCCAGTCAGGTGACATGGTCTTGTTACTACCTAGGAATATAAGGACCACAAGACCATGCAAGAAGCTGGATTACAAGAAAATCGGACCATTCATGATCATTACGAAGGTGGGCACAAGTACCTATAAATTGGCCTTGCCCCAACAGATGAAGGTCCACAACACCTTCCACATCTCACTCCTCGAACCATACCAAGACAATCAGTTCCCCTCACAAAAGCAATCACCACCACCTCCAATCGAGATAGAAGGAGAAAGCGAGTACGAACTCGAAGAAATCATTGATTCACACATACACCGAAAACGCCTACAATACAGAGTCAAGTGGACTGGCTACTCACCAGAACACGACAAAACTTGGTACCCTGCAGAAAACTTCAACAATGCCAGCATCGCCATTGAACGTTTCCATCAGTAGTACCCAAGAAAACCCCGAGTCGGTTACAGTCAAAATCGAACCCACGAGGCAAGACCCAACACTATTGGGTCCAGACGAAGGCTAGGGCGATTGCCCCAGGGCTACTACCCCTATCAGCCCGCCATACGCTACTCAGGAAGAAAGGGTAAAGCAGGCAGCACACAACGCTCTTTCGTGGACTGCCTGTTACGATGATTCCTGCAACACTCATTTACGCGACAAGGAAGGAAGCAATTGGTTTCCACGACAGCCCAAGTTGCGCAAACCGCAACAACCACACAAGGAGACATCCTGGAAACACTGTTTCAAGGACACTTGTCGTACTCACAGACACGACAAAATCGATGCTGGGTTTTACCCCAGACGAACCGGGGTAGCGGCACCCCTTACGGAAAACGATGCACGTATTAGGAAGAGAAAGACAACTGTGAGGACACAGTTGAAGGGAGAGGGGGGCGAATAAAGCGAAATCGAGACGATCCCCGACAAAGAGAGTTTGCAACGACAGTTGCAAGGACTACGAGAACAACTTGGCACCACCGAAGCCACAATTGAGGCCTAAAGAACTGATATGCGGACATATCAGAGAATGATCGATGACCGGGACCGGACTATTAGGGCGGCACACACCACCTTAGAGGAAGTCCGGAGGACCTACCTGTCGGCCGAACATCATTTTCGAAAATTGAAAAAGGAACTGCACAGGTTTGGAGAAAGCCTGACGAAGATAAGACGTTAAGCCTGAAGGGACTCAGGCTTAAGGGAGAGGGGAGCTAAGGTCACGATTGGCGACTAAGCAAGGCAGAGTTTCTCATGACTCATAGTTATGAGTCACAAGGTTGTTATATTTCGCACTATAACTCATTAGAAGTGATGGGGTTTCAGATTACGCACACTTGTGCAATCATTGTTATGTTGTGATTGGTTGATCGTGCGCATGACTCACATTTGTGAGTCATATGATGTAATGATTTTCGCACATGACTCACACTATGAGTCATGGGTTTCGCGCATGTGACCACTTTAGGGCACCTGACTTATTATATGAGTTATGATTGGTTGGCGCGCGGCACAGTTGACTCCGAGGAGTCAGCTGATGGATTTCATACTATGACTTACTATGAGTCATAGAGGTCGTGTGACTCACAGGTATGAGTCACCAGGGTTAGGGTTGAGGGAAGAGTGCCTATATAAGGACCTCTAGGTGGCCTGTAGTTAGGACTCTTCATGCAACCATCTAAGTTCTTTCCTATACAATTACTTTACCTCTTTACAGTTCCATTCCCCTATTGGCGTTGTGGGATATATATAGTAACCATAGGGTTCAGCTATCAAGACAACGTAGGCATAGGCCTAAGAGCAATAGTGGAACTCCGCCTAGTACTACTCGTTGCAATAGTGCTCCTACCCTGGTGGCTGAGATTAGCGCCACGCCCCATACCGGACTACAACAACGGCCCGTTCATATTCATCCAACTCAAAGAGAAGTAGTTACCTGTTGCAGAACCAGCTTACCGCATAGTATCGTAACAATGACCCAACAGCATGGGGTATCAAAAAGGTCATTTCCAATATGGAGGTCAGAGCCCAACGAGCATTAACGGAGTTGGAAACCAAGGACCAGCGCATCGCAAACCTAGAAAGATAGTTAGCAGATTTCAAAACCCAAAAATCGAGGAACAGGACTAGAATACCGACTCAGGGTAAAGCTTGGATTGATCGAGAAGACATTCAGAACTTCTTTACAGAGCAGACACAAAATAGCGAAGGACTATAGAGCAACGGCTCCAAAATCTTATTGCCCTGATTGCAGGTCGGAAAAAAAGATTAACAGAATATCAACGCAAGCGAAAGGGTGCAGAAATCTGGAAGAGCAGGGAAAGTTACCCAAACGTCGGAAAACAGGAACCCAATTGGCGGAGGAGAAATCTCGTTTGCGAAAACAGATTCAAGAGGCGGAGGAAAAGCTGGAAAGTCTTAACCAGCATGTTGATGATTTGTATGCCAATAATGTTGCCCATACGGAAGACCAAGGCAACGATAGCGGTTCGGAGTTGGAAGATTTGTCAAGCCGAATACTGGGAACCAACGAAGAAGATCACAGTTGGAACAGGAATGAAGTTAATGCCACTTTCACTCCTGTCGTCTCCGATTTTGAGGTATAGACTTCTTTTCTTTTTCTTTTTCTTCTTCTTTTTCTTTTTCTTCTTCTTTTTCTTTTTCTTTTTCTTTTTCTTTTTCTTTTTCTTTTTTCTGATCATTTCAAGAGAGGATGTTAGTGTTTGTGAACAAAGTTGGATGAGAGAAAGAGATTGAGGGGTTGGTAGAGGAAAGGTGGAGCAGGAAAGGTGATCAGTTGTAAGAAGGAAAAATCAATTATGCGAGCTAGCTGCATTGGTGGGTACCTGGTTGCTGCCTTGCCACACCATGCCACACCCAAAGCGCCGCGCCTCGCTGAGGGGGTCGCCTCGCCGAGGGCACCCCCGGTATACTTGTAGGGCATATTTTTCAAGAATACAAGGAGAAATCTGCCATAAAAGTAGAAATACAATAGTATTTCTGGGATGCCGAACAGGGCCTAAACCTGCATTCACCATCATATCTTCTTGGAAACCAACTCTTTTAGCTCGGAGACAGCAGAAACGAGACCCAGAACAGTTCTTGTTAGCGCAATATTTCATGTAGATACCTCTCTCAACTCCAGGGTATCTTGTGAACAATCAGTCACGCCCTCTTTCCCTCTCCCGTTCGTGACCAATAAAATGGTATTCTATAGTCGCAAAGTAAAGACTGACCATAGAAAGAAAAAAAAAAAAAAAAAAAAAAAAAGGGAAAGAAAGAAAGAAGGAGAACTACATCCCAGGTGACGCGATCTGTCCTAGTACCGACAGAGCTGGTACCTTCCCTCTACAGCCAATTCCGGTTTAAAAGTACTTCCAAGCCTCTTCCCCACTTGGCAGGACTTGAAGGATCCTTGGATGGGACATGTCTGACGGATTTCATCAGTTTCTGTGGTATGTGCTCGTACAGTCGCACCTCTTTATAAAGAAGGCCAAGAGGTCAGTATTTTGTATTCGTTATAGCGAGGTTTTGAAACGTATTCCACATAGCGAGGGACGTTTGTATGGGAGGTAATCACATATAAATTCAAGCAAATACTACTTAACTGGTTCACATCTGCAAATCAAACAAACAAACAAAAAAGAAAAAAGAAAAAAGAAAAAGCACACAATAACAAAACACAAAACCAACACGAACAAAAGCAAAACCCGGCAACCTCAACTAAATTCAACTTCCTTATCCAGATCTTCAACACCTGACCTTCGTAGCTGTCCCAGGCACTCCCTTGGGCCAGCCGAGTTCCGGACTAATGCGTCTTCACTACTTTGTCCCAATTCCACCCCTAACCAAGCACTCATCATCACAATTTCCCCACTGCCAATCATTCCATCATTGCCCAAAAACAATTTCATTCCATAATGCCTCCCAGCATGTTGCCACACTCCCCCGCCTCAGGTGTAATGAAATGTTGGTAATTGAAGTATATCTCCGACCAGAATAACACATGTTACCACCTGTTCCCTTTCCAGATTTCCGTTTGACCTCCTGCATCAGCCCTATCTTGCGCCTGATTCTTCCTTCCACCATTTGAATCCCCCCCAAAATTAAGCCCAAAGGACCTGGTTGTACACCGGATCATACCTCAGGTACGACAGTAGTTGGGTAAGGGGATTTGTTGCTCATTACCTTATAAGTGTTAAGGATAGCCAATCTTAACGTCAAGAGAATCAAGCTATGCTTAAATGTCTTGATTTAAACGGAGATTGTCTTAATGGCTTCTTGGGAATAAAGTGATTAAGATTTCTATAAGTAAAACTAATAATATTGATGAGATTGCTTGTCTAGTACTTTGTGATATCTAAAGTTCAGAAGGCAGTTCGATATTTATATCCAGATTCTGCCTTTTTGCAGATTACCACAATCTTACAAAACAAATATGGATGTGAAAGTAATTTTCTTTCGCTCTCAGAGTGCAAGTATCATTTGACCCTGCAAAGATTCTTTAACTTCCTGCCTGGGATTCCTTTTGAAGCACAGGTTCCTTGGATGGTGCTATACGCCACTCAGTAAGGGACACCAGTCCTTCTTCTGCAAATTGAAATAGGTCTCTCAGATTCTTGACTTGGTAATAGTGTTTTAAAATACCAAGCAGTGAGCTTTGTTATCAGCCATGTCTTGTATATGTCCTTTATCAAGATCTAGCTACCTAGTTTTAGAATAACTTGTATCCAGAATAGATTCAAGCTAGAGTAGTATTAGGAACTTCTGCTGATCAACTTGTGCTGCTAGGTCAGTTGACCTTGGTAGGAACCATACTAAGCTTAATTCACACTCTGGTCTCTGTGGTGCTGTTGCCTTGATGTGTTTAATCCTATCCGGAATTTTTTTTGCCTTCACTTGGAAACCATTTTTCTAATAAGAAATATATCGACAATAGCTCATTCCTGTATCCATCATAGCAGCTTGATCAACCTTTGTCTTGTAGTCAAAGAAGTACATGATATACACTGAAGGAATATATAACGGAATCCTCTAATGTTTCTACTATTACTACTAACTTGTTATTAATTATTACTTATTTGAGTTTATACCTGTTAAGCACTACTATTTGGTTGTCCCTTCCTACTTGGATATGAGTTCCTGTTTGGGTATTCATTCATTGGTTCACTTATCATTAGCCCCACCCTGCTAATACCCATTTGGGTATTGCTAGTCTCCTGCTATACCCTCCGTATTTGTATAGTATTAGTTATTGGTGGTTCCTATTTGTTTGAATTCTATAACAAGTTTTATTAGTAGTAACCTGTCGCTTTTCACCCTCTGTTTTCGGAATATGGTTACCTTATTAATCTACCTATATTGGAATGTTTGTTGGACAGTAAGTTTGCATTTTTGCTAGGTTTTCCTAGCTACAATCTTTTGTATTTACAGGAAGTGAAATCCCTGCAGGATTCAGACTTTCAAGCTTCATAAGACGATCATCTTTTATACTACAAGTTGAATACTCCCTCTATTGGATCCATACCTTTGACCTTGCCTATTGAAGACCTATGTATTGCTACTTGTCCCCCTATCCTAATAGTATCTTCAAAGCACCTAGAGAATACTCACAATACTTTGGAATAGTTTACCTAATAGAATGGTGGTTGGATAATATTGTGGTATACTGCATTTCAATCAGGACATGAATATACTGCTTTCTACTCAAAGTACAGAAGAGTACAAGGAATTTGTAATGACTCACAAGGCAAGAGCTAGGGGTTGGGAGATATGATTGACTATTGAGGGTTAGCACTTTGAGCCTACTTCTTTGTTACTTCCTGGACTAATAAGGGTAGTCGATTCTGAGGGCAGCGAATCGAACTAGGCTTAAATCTTTCTTAGTAAAAGGAGATTGTCTAGGAAGGCTCGTAGGTAAAGATTTTTGAGTAAAAAACTAATGATATTGATAAGATCTCTTCTCCGTTACTTGATGATAACTAAAGCTTGTGAGGCACTTCGATATTTATATCCCGCGTCAGAGTGGTCGCGGACTTCAACTGGTTTACATATAAAGAGGTATTTTCTTCCCAACCTTCGTCACTTAATCTGAGAGCGAACCCGCTTTGACCTCGAAAGTTTCTCTAGCCCCAGACAACTAATTGTATGATCAGAGCTCCTGACCTCTTTGCGGGTATGGACCCACCTAGTCTGAGTTGTTAACCTTCTTTCAGCTGTTTAAGATATAGTCGTTCAGTTTAGAACGTACCAATAACTTCTTAGAACTCCAAAGGGCCAGCTTGGCTTTTGGCCGAATCTGCTTCGTACCATATTATCCGGCTCTGCAGCAGCCTTTCAGGATGACTAGTGTTCACGATCGGGGTAGTACCTTCTCGTCTTCATTGCCTCTCCTTATCAACATGTTTAGATAGGTTCATTGACCTTATAGGCATCACGGGGGCGTCAGCGTACTCTCGGTATGTATCGGAGTAGCCTACTTCAATCGCGCATTGGTACCCATCTTGGACTACCCGGGCTCTCTTAAGTTCAACAGGGTTTAACTCTGCGAGTTCTTAACGGAATCGCTTCTGTCCACTTCCCAGACGTAGCTAGAGAGGCCCACCTAGACACCCTGCAGACAGCGTCCGTTCGGACGAAAGCGACGACGTATACGCGGTTACAAGATGTATTCCAAGTTCTGTTTTTCTTAGTAAACGAGCAACTGCACAAGGTGCCAGGGTCGACTCCCAGGGCGAACGCAGGGGCCGCAGGAGGTAATTGCCTGTAGGGGTTTAGATTCACGTAGTTCTTCTGGAAAAAGTCTTGTAATCCACGCGGGTGTCATTTGTGCCTAACACAAGGTCCCTCCTTAGTCCAGATTTCTCCGTAATCGCTTTTCAAAGGTTACTCTCTCTTTAGGTACCCTATTAAAATAATAATAATAAAAATTAAAAATAAAACCCAAACTTAAACAATTCTGAAATTTCCAGTCCCTTCTTAGACTCGACTTGGTAAGGTGAAAAACCTTATGCGTTTGCTGGGCCACGCTAGGAAATCCTTTTCCTTGTCATTCAACATCAGCCCACTTTGGCATATCCGGATTCTCCCTTTGAAACGCCTCCACCAATTCCAGTGCATGCTCTAAGTTCTCTCATGGTTCCCAAGTATTTCAATCTTCGGAACAGCCAGTCCACTTCACAAAGTACTGTAACTCACGCATCGGTCAGTTCTGACCTCCCACATGCTGGGTATAAGAGATTATTTCACTCTTCCCGTTTCTTTCGATTTCCCATTCAAAATCTGAATCGCTTTCTTCTGGCTCGCAGGGAGGTTGTTACCTTGCTGGTCGATTGGATGTTCGATAGGGTTCCAAGAATGATACATGAAATATCGGATGGATCTTCCATCTTGGTCTTATTTCTAGTTTGTAGGCACGTTCACGTCTTTTTCCCAATACCTTAAACAGGCCATACAGCTATAGGCTAAGCTACTTCAAGGGTCGTTTGCTGCGTATGTTTTTTGCAATTAACAGGACCAGGTCCCTGACCTTTATGTCTGGTTGCTGCTTAGCCTTGCGGTTGTAATATTTGCCCATATTTCCAGCGTTTGTTCCAACGCCTCTCTGGCCTGTTGGTGTGTTGTTGGCCTCCAGTGTGCTTATAGCTCGGCGCCTGGATTTTGGGCTTCATGTTCCTTCATCAATTCTGTTTGAAGATGGAAACCATAGTTTGCGAAGAAGGGTGACATGCCATACATGTTCGTTACTGAATTGTTGTAGGCATGCTCGGCTAGTGGTAACAGCTGGTACCAGTCTGTTTGATCATAAAGGACAAAGTTTCTGAGGTATCCTTCCAGCACTTGGTTGGTCCTCTCCGTTTGTCCATCAGTTTGCTGGTGGTACGCAGTTGACATCTTTCGTTTTATCCCCTAGGTTTTACATATGGATTCCCAGAATTCTCCGTAAAACTTTGCATCCATGTCGGATATAATTTTCTGTGGAAATCCATGTTGCTTCCAGAAGTCCTTCAAGAATACGTTTGCAACCTCCTTGGCAGTTGCATTACTTTCCAGACCTATGAAGTGAGCCATCCTTGTAAACCTTTCCACAACTACCATAATTTGTGTTCTTCCTTATGATTCTGGTAGGTGTGATGAAGTCAGTCGATATGGATGACCAGGTGCGAAAGGGACTTCTAGAGGCTACAGCAGACCGAACCGCACATGTCGTGGGGATTTATTATGTTTACATTCATCGCATGACCGTACGTAGTCATTTATCCAGGCTGTCAGCCCTCTTCATATAAAGTCTCTGGTAACAATTTCCAGAGTCTCCTCCTGTCCAAATTGTCCAGCTACCTTAGAGTTGTGGCAACCATTGGCTATAGTTGTTTGAAGCTGTTTGTTGTCTGGAATGTATAAGCGATTCTATAGTATATTAGTCCTTCAGTTACACCCTGCGACTCAGTAATAGTTTGCCCTCCTTGGTTAACGTTTCCAATCCTTACTTGCGTTTCTGCCAGTCTTGATCGTTATGGCCTGCCGCTTTGATGATTTTTAATAATGTCTGGTCATATTTCCTAATATCAACCATGGATATTATAGCATTAGACATTAAGTGTATCCCTTTGGCTTATCTTGCTTGATGGTCTGTTTCATCAAGAAACTCATTTTCGGCCTGGTTCACTTGCAAGTATGCAACCACTACCTGGGTCTGTGTTGCAGCTGATCGTCTGGGTGATACTTCGGTGCTTCCAAATCCGCCTTTGTCCCAAGCGGTTTCTGCTAGTCCGTCAACTTCTATCGCTTCCGCTATATGTATGTTCTCAATGATCATTTTTGCCATTTGGTCCCCTTTGCGAACCTGGAAATGTTGGTTTCCATTATTCATTAAGATAACCTAGACTTCGACGGTGTAATCAGCGTTCATTACTCCTCCGCTAATGCTGATCCCATATTTGGCGGCAATTCCACTTCATGGTGCCAACCGTACGTATGTTCCTCTAGGTAATCAGAGGGAAATTGCTGTTTCCACCAACCTTTGTCCCTTGGCCGGAATGGGAAAGTCCTCTAGTGCGTACAGCTCATGTCTGGCTACTAGGCGAGAGCCTTTTGTATGCATTCATGCTCTTGGAGTTACTAATTTGATTCGCAAGAAATCTGTAGACTATGTGCCATTTATTCTTTCCTCCCTTTTTGGCTGATTTCAGTGCACCAGTGTGATTTGGAAGAGAGAAGGCTTAAGTATTGACTGTTCGCTATGCGCAGCTCCCGCCTCTGGAAGGTACTCCGGCGGTCAGCTTTGTGTATCTGGCTTTCCGCCTTGTTTTCCACGTTGGTAGACAATCTTGAAATTGTAGTATGCTAGTTGCTGAGCCCATCGTATTTATCGTGCATTCCATACCTTAGTTGTAAGGAAGTTCTGTAGATTCTGGTAATCCGTGTAGAGAGGCACTGGATTTTCTGTTCCGACCAGGTACTGTTTCCATTCTTTAAATGCTTCCAGAATCGCCTATAGTTCCTTATCATGGATTTCATAACTTCGCTCTCAGGGGCTCTGCTTCCATGAGTGGAAAGCCACCAGATGTAGCTTTTTGTCTTTAAACTGTGAGCGGACACAGCCTAGCGCAAAATCGCTAGCATCTGTTTCCACAATTGTTTCTCTGCCTGGGTAGAAAGGACAGAGTATAGGGGTGGAGATGAATCTCTTCTTAAGTTCTTCAAACGCCCGGTCTTGTTCCGGCCACCAGCTGAATTTTCTGTGGTCGCCCTTCCACGTTTCGGTTATTGGTTTGCAGATTTTGGAGACATCTTTCCTAAAACATTGGTAAAAATAGGCAAAGTTTATGAATATTTGCACCACCTTGACTGACCTTGGTGCCTTCCAATTTTTTATGATCGCGACCTTTCTTTCACTCATGGTGAGTCCATCAATTGCCACAATATACCCCAAAAACACCTGTGTATTGACGTGAAAAACTGACTTGGTGGTCGATACCACTAGGTCATATTCTTGCAAGCGAGAGAGTACCTTCTGGATCAAGTCGACGTGTTCGTTATCTGTCTTTAAGTTACTTAGGATGTCGTCTAGGTAGACCAACACCCCTGGATCTAAAAATTCGCGTAAAACTTTCTTCATCAAGGCCTGGAATGTGTCCGGCGCGTTTACCAACCTGAATGGCCTTACTTTTTATTCAAAGTGGCCGTAACGGGTCTGGAATACAGTTTTCCACTCATCTCCTTCCTTTATCCTTAGGAGGTGATAGCCATCTTTTAAGTCGAGCTTAGGGAATATTTGGGCCCCAGCCACCCGGTTGCGGAGCTTGCTCATTATGGGTAGTCGGTGTTTGTTGGCCACCGTCAGCTTATTCAACTGTCGGTAGTCCACACATAGTCTCCTTGAACTGTCAAGTTTAGGGACAAATACTATTGGAGCAGGGACAGGAGATTTGCTTTCCACGATTTTCCCTTCATCCTGCATTTTCTGCAGGTATTTGCAAAGTAAATCCAGCTGTTGGGCTGACATAGGATATATCGGGGCCCATGCCGGTACCTTGCTGAGTATCAAGTCAATGTCGTGGTCAAACGTACTTCTTGCAGCTAGTCTCTCTGACGTTTCTAGTACAAAAACCCTCTTTAATTCATGGTATTCCTGAGGTATTTGCAGGATCTTTTTTGACTATGAAGTAGGTGCTAATTCGATTCTTCCAATATATCTTGCTTCTGGTTGGATGCCACAGTCTTGTCGAATTCAAATGTCAAGTCTATGCCTTCTATATTTACATGACTTTGGCATTTCTCCACTTTAAATGTCCATTTTTGCCCATTCTGGATGTGCCTTATGAGATGTTCTATATGCCACCATCCAAATGGGATGATAAGGTCAGATTTGCCTGCATTGGCAATTTCGCAAGAGATGTGATATTGGTGTGTGTTGTTCCCGATCTCTAAGAGAATAGGATATGTTTAGAGTGTTCCCCCATTTGCTGGTGTGGTTCCTTCAAAGGTGTAAATGTTCAAGCTATTTGAGCGTGTGTGATATGGTAGGCAATGGTTATTAACCAGCTCTTGGTTAGTTAGGAATATATTAGACCCTGTGTCTAATAGAACGCGAATCGGGATCCGTTAGCTATTGGCCTCAATGGTTGTGTTAGGCACATAACTCCCATGAGGGCCCAGAAGAGCAGCTTGAGAGCTCTGGGCCTGAAACTCCACAGACTAATACCCCCCTCCGGCCCCGGCGTTGGCCACGGACGACAGCACTGGCGCCATGTGCAGTTTCTCGCAATCATAGAAAGAAGAAATATTGGAACCTTTCTCGTAACCCCGTATACGTCGTCGCCGTCCATCCGACCAGATCCTGTCCTCAGGGTATATAGGATGGCATCGCTGGCTACGTGTGGGAAAAGGAACCAAGCGATTTCGTCAAGAACTCGCGGAGTTACCTCCCACTGAAGTCAAGAGACCAAAACAACGTCCGGAAGCCTAGGAGGGAGTGGTATTCGGTCTATTCCGTAGAGAATAGTACTGAACCCCAAATGAATGCCTATCATAGGCAAGCAAGGCTATCGGAACATGTTGATAAGGAGAGGCAGTCCAGCACGAATTGGTATTGGACCGATCGTCAAAGACTAGTCATCCTGAAAGCCAGCGGCAAGACCAGGAGAACCGGAACGAAGCCGTATTGATCGACAACCAAGTTGGCCCCTTGGTGTTCTGAGAAACTATTGGCAAGTTCCAAACTGGACGGCCATAGTTTGACCAGCAGGACGACGGCTGTTATCTCTTACTGAGAAGGGGTGAAGACCCTCGGAGAAAGAAGAGCTCTGATCACGCCATTAGCTGTGCGGGGAAAAAACTTTCAGGGTCAAAGGGGGTTCGCTGTTGGATTTTGTTGTGAAAATTGTTCGTAGATACTGGGTTGTATGGAGAACGGATGTAGTCCGCGAACACTCAGATGCGGGATATAAATATCGAAGTGCCTCGCGAGCTTTAGCTATAATCAAGCAACGGAGAAGAGATCTTATCAATATCATACGTTCTACCTTGAAATCTTGAGCCTTCCTAGGCAATCTCCGTCTACGATTCAATTTCTTTAGCCTAGCCTGATTCGCTTGACCTTAGAATCGGCTACCCTTAACAGTATATTGATATTTCTCTTTGTAACCAAGGCTCAATACATGACTATCGGATATCTCGAAGTCATACCTCTGGAATCACAACAGCTCATAGCTGATGCCACCCTTCTTGACGAGTTGATTCTTGAACCTCGTCTACCAAACCTTTTCACTTCTATCGAAACCCTCCTGTACAACTCCCTTCCGGTGATCGAATTCCTACCATTCCCTACGAACCCTCCTGCTTCACTGATCCTAAACTCGTTCCTACCCCCCAAGATTTCACAGAAATCTATTAAGAATTTTACGGCCCCTCCTTCCCGTGGCACCCTTTCGTCGAATACGACAGTGAGGAAAGCGGACCATCCAGTTCTTTCTCCTCCAATATTTCCTTTACACCTTCAATTAGGGGATTTGGCAGACACCCCAATTCCCATTAAAAGGCGACAATGGCTCGACTATTGACTGTCGACACGGACAAGGTTATGTCCGACATAGATGAAGTTTCTCTGGTGGGAAGCGACCACGCACCTGGACGCTCCAGGTCACCTCTGGCACTCCACCACCTCTCATAGCTAAGTGGGGTCCGAAAATAGGCCCCTGCTACTCGATCAAGCACCCCTCGTCCCCCCGACCCATAGGATTCCAGCTATGGAAAGACTAGCTGAACGCAACAGCCAGGCAATAGGATACTTCGACTGTACCCCCCTGGAATCAGTTGATAAGCAACATTTGGCCTACCATGAACTATCTAGTCAAGCTCAGGATCAGGCAAACCAACTCCAGCACCATGCCCAACGAATTACCCGTGGGGAACTAATAATTGGTGAAGAGTTGAAACAAGTAAATTCGGGACTTGAAATGTTAGCTACCGAAACCGCTGCACTTCAAAATGCAACCACCAAACGGTTGGAGGCAAAGTTGCGAGCGCAGGAAGAACGGGCTACACACCATGAAGCGGTAAGTACCCAACTTCATGCTAACATTGGTGCAACAGGACAAGAGTCGCTGGATGGTGATCGTCAGCTGGAACAGGCTTTGGCTAAGCAAAAATCCGAGCTCCTGCAAAGACAAGTAGCCACACAAAAGGACCATGAGCGGACCAGACACGAGTTACGAGAACTTCACCAACGCCTAGAACAAGAACGGACAGAGAGAGAGGCCTATGTGGCCAGACAGAATGCCGCATCTGATCAACTAAACCGAATGTTGACTCAGATGAATGAAACTTTAGTGCAACTACAAGTTGCAAGGAACCCACCAAGTGTGTGGCAAACAGTTGCACCACAGCCGGTGGAAAATCTGGGTTTGGAGAAACGGACAACGGCTGATGGAAGAGAAGAGTTCCGGTTTATTCCCCGTAGAGACAAAGGAAAGGGAGTGGATCGCGGAGTTGGAAACAATGGTGGGGGGAAAGCACCACCACCACCCCCTCCAGCGAATACACCCAATCCAGGAGACGATGACACAGGCTCAGAAGACGAAGGTGGTCCCTCTAAACGAGGGGGTGAGCCATTAGGAAGTCCCTTACCGGGTCGAAAAGTCGAATCCGAAGCTGACGCATGGGTCGACCGACTGGGGCAAGCATTGTCAAGGACCAACCGCCGGCAAGCGGATCCACCTTTCAAGTTAGAAATCACACCTACTCCGGATGTGCGAGTATGGTTACTAAATTGCGAGGACTACTTTGGGAGAAACCCATGGCAAAGGGAAGACGATGAAGAACGCATCAAATATGCGTTGGGAAGAATGAAAGGAACCGAGGTGGCCCCTTTCGCCATTACTTACCACAAGAAAATGACGAGGGACCTGGGATTTCCTAAACATGAGGGTTATGATTTTTGGATTACGTTCCTAGCAGAAGTTACAGAACGATTCTCAGTACTGCATAAGGCACAGAAAGCCTTAGCTGAGATGGAGAGGGTTAGGTATACAGGGGACATAGAGAAGTATCTCCTTACCATGCAAAACCACAACATTGAGGCCGAAGTATCCGGCATCGCTTGGAGAACCATAATTCAGCGGCCACTTCCTATTGAGGCCATGCGTACGCTATCACATGAGAATCATGACTTGGATAGCGAATGGATCAAGGCAGTCCGCAGGGTTACGAAAGCGGAAGAATCGTTCAAAGAACAGCAAGGGCTATTCAGAAAAAACGACCAGGGAAAAAGTGACTCCCAGAAAAGAAAACGGGAGGAGGAATCCAAACCTAGCAAGACCACAGCTGGAAATAAAAACCGCAAAACCTATACGGCAGCTGAAAAGCCGGCCTACAAGTTGAAAAAACAAGCGGAAAAAGGGAAAAAAGCCCCCGCTGAAGGAAAGGTTGCGCACACAAATTGGATGGAAGCTCATAAAGGAATACCTAAAGAAAAAATAGAAGATAGGAAAAAAGCCATTCAATGCACACGATGCACAATGGCTAACCATACTTGGAAGTACTGTCGGAAGCAGGCCCAAGTATCCGTTATTGGAGAACAACGTGGAACTCCAAGACCCCCATTTCGAAGACCCCTGGCTACACACAGGCCCAAGGGGCAAATAACACCCGCACCACGGGTGAACCAGGTCAACCGGCCCAGAATATGGGAACATGACGACATGAACGAAACTTGAGTAGTTTCAAGGCACCGGCAGCAACGGCGACCAGGTACTCGGTTACAGACCTCTTACCGAAATCGAAAACAACCTGTGGGCTCGACCTCTGCAAGGTCCTACTAACAGGTATTCAGCCCTATCCGTGGGAAACTCAAACCCAAAGCGAGAGTCACGAAAAGCAATCCAGACATTCGGGAGTATCGCAGACCTAAGAATGACAGGCGAGCAAGAAGCGATTAACTTGGACAGCAGCTCGTGGTAGTCTGAGCCTAACTTCGGGATCCTCAAACTCAAAAAGAAGAAAGCG
>QFET01008550.1:0-13662 GCA_003316355.1 Tuber calosporum | reverse complement strand
CATCAGCTCCCCCTTCCTAAGCTTCGTCTCGAAGCAATTCTTCTTTTTAGTACTCCTTCCAGTATGGTTAAAAAACCTTCTGCGATAACTTGGCCAAAGCAGGAAAAAGCTTTCCGTAGATACTACCTAGCCCAACTTTGGCATTCCCGGATTTTGCCTGTGAAAATCTTAAATCAATTCTTGAGCATGCTCCAAGTGCTCTGGTGGTTCACAGATGTTCTCATCTTCGGAACATCCTTTCCACCTGACAAAGTATCGAAGTTCGTGGATAGTTCGTAAACGTCCTCCGAATCTACGCTCATATGAGATTATTTCACTCTTGATGATTTTTTCCACTTCACATTCAAGGTCACCTTCAACTTCTTCCAGTGCCAGGGGTGGTTGTTCTCGGCCAGGTCGAACTGATTTTCGGTATGGCTCGAGTAGCGATACATGGAATACCGGATGGATTTTCCATCGCTCTGATATTTTTAATTTGTAGGCAAGGTTTGTTCTTTGCTCTAGGATTTTGACCGGGCCATATAATTTGGCGCTAACTTCTTAGACGGTCACTTAGTAAGGATATTCCTCGGGTTTAGCATAACCAAGTCGCCAATTTTGAAGTCTGGTTGACTACGAGCTTTGCGGTCATAGTACTTGTTCATCCCTTCACGATTCTTCTCAAGAGATTCCTTTGCCTTTCCATGTATCGCTTTCATCCAGTGAGCATACATAGTTGCTCACGGATTCTGAGCTTCTCGCTCCTTCATCTATTCTGTTTTAGGATGGTAACCATAATTTGCGAAGAAAGGGGTTATTCCATGTGCGCTTGTTACCGAGTTGTTATATGCATACTCGGCTAACGGCAGTAGATGGTACCAGTCATCCTGATCGTAGTTGACAAATATTCGAAGGTGGCCTCCCAGCACTTGGTTGACTCTTTCCGTTTGTCCATCAGTTTGAGGATGGTAAGCGGTAGACATCTTTCTTTTGATGCTTAATGTCTTGCACAATGATTCCGAAAATTCTCCTGCAAACTTTGCGTCCATGTCGGAAATGATTTCTGTTGGTAACCCATGAAGTTTCCAAATTTCCCTGATGAATGCTTCTGCAACGTCCTTTGCAGTCGCGTTTTCTTCCAAGCCAATAAAGTGTGCCATTTTGGTGAACTGGTCAACTACAACCATGATCTGGCTGTATCCTGCAGATTTGGGAAGTTGTGTGATGAAATCCACCAAGGTAGATGTCCAAGCAGCAAATGGGACCTGTAGTGGTTGTAACAGCCCGTAGCGTGAATGTCTTGGTGCCTTAGCCTTTTGGCACTCAGTACAGGATCGTACATAGTCGTTTATCCAGTTCACGATTCCTTTCCCTTAAAAGTCTCTTGTGATAATTTCTAGAGTCTTTTCTTGACTGAAATGTCCTGCGATCTTAGAGTCGTGACAGCTTTGTGCAATATCTGTCTGCAGGTGTTCGTTTTGAGGAACATATAGGCGTTCTTTGTAGTAGAGCATTCCATCTGTTAGGGACCATTGTTTCGGCATTTCTTTGCTATCATTCCGTAAACTTTCCAGTTCCTTCATTTGGTCTAGCCAATCTGGATCCTCGTTTGACATTTCTCTTACCCGTTCCAAGAATTTTATATCAAATTTCTTGACTTCGCACTTTGCAATTATTGCATTCGACATTAGTGTTTGTGCTTTAGTGCATATCGGGTGTGAGGTAATGTCCGTTGAGTCCAAATATTCGTGCTCTCCGTTAGAATATAGGAAACACAATTGTGGTTGGTTTTCTTCCAACCGTATATCTGAACTGCCAAACCCTTGGCTTACTCGTTCAGTTTCATCTAACTCCATAACCTCATGAAGTTCTCTCTCATCAACCTTTTCTACAATCATCTGTGCTATCGGGTCTCCTGTGTGTACCTGAAAAGGATTGTCACTAGTATTGACTAGGAGGATCTTAACCTCTCGTCTATAGTCCGCATCCACTACTCCGGCTCCTATGGAAATACCATGCTTGACTGCTAATCCACTCCGGGGTGCAATACGTGCATACGTTCCAATTGGTAATCCGATAGCCAATCCTGTCCCCATGAGCACTTGCCCATTCGCAGGAACTATGGTGTTTTCGGTACTGTATAGTTCATGACCGGCGGCTAGCTTGCAACCTCGTGTCGGGATTCTTGCTTCCTGTTGAAGTCTTTTAATACTTATCATATTGTTCTGTTCCTCTTGAGGCAATCTCTGACTGAGGTGTGCAGAGTTTTCTATACCCCATATAACTGAGACAACTAAGTTTCGGTTATTCTGCAGGTTTTTCAAAGTGATGAGACTGAAGTATAGCCTGCTTGGCATGCTCAGCTCCCTCCCAGGGCCGTACTCTGGCCGCCTGCTTAAAGCATCCGGTTTGCCCCCACTGGTTCCAGGTCGATAAATGATTTTAAAGTTAAAATCAGAGAGCTTTTGAGCCCAGCGAATTTGTCTTGCTGAACAGGCCTTTGTGGCGAGAAAATATTGTAGGTTTTGATGATCAGTGTATATGGTGAACGGTTCATCGGTCCCGGCAAGATAGTATCCCCATTCTTCCAACGCAACTAATATTGCCAACAATTCCATGTCATGAATGTCATAATAGCGTTTAGCAGGTATCAACTTTGGAGAATGGAAAGCGACAGGCTGTAGTTTTTTATCCAAATATTGAGAAAGGACACATCCAAGTCCGTAATCGCTAGCATCCGTTTCCACTACCGTTTCCCTGTCCGGGTGGAAATGACACAATATCGGAGCTGTGATAAACCAACGTTTGAGCTCCTCAAATGCTTGCTGTTGCTTTTCACTGCAAGAAAAATCCTGTGGGTTACCCTTAAGCAAATCAGTAATTGGCGCGCATAGTGCGGAGAAATTCTTTATGAACCGCCTGTAGAATTGGCGAAGCCCATAAATATTTGAATTTCTTGCACCGAGGTGGGTGGTTTCCAGGCCTTGATTGATTCCACCTTTCTGTCGCTCAAAGTAACTCCATCAATAGCCACAATATACCCTAGGAACTCGACTGATGTGACATGGAAGGTGCTTTTCATAAGCGAGATGGCCATTCTGTATTCTCGCAGTCTTTCTAAGACTTTTCTAACCAATATGACATGATCCTTCTCAGATTTAGAGTATATAAGTATATCATCAATGTATACTGTTACTCCATCATCAAGGAAGTCTTTCAGGATCATAGTCATTATTGATTGGAAGGTGGCTGGTGCATTTACCAGACCAAATGGCATGACATTATATTCATATAAGCCGTATCGTGTGTGAAAAGCTGTTTTCCATTCATCGCCCTTTCGAATGCGGATCAGGTAGTAACCACCCTTCAGGTCCCACTTGGTGAAAATAGTGGCTCCTTCTACACGGTCGCGTAGTTCCGTCATAAGGGGTAGTGGATATTTGTTGTGGATAGTGACTTTGTTTAGTCCTCGGTTGTGAACTACTAACCTAAGACGTCATCAGGTTTTGGCACAAAAAGTATTGGTGCTCCAGCTGGTGATTTGCGGGGGGAAATTTTTCCTTGTCTTAACATATCATGCAGATATGTTCGCAGTGCTTTTAACTGCTCCTCCAAGAGGGGATAAATTGGTCCCCAGGGTGGTTGGGAATCTGGTTTGAGGTCAATAGCATAATCGAAGGTCTGATGAGCCGGTAGTTTCGCCGCAGTTGATGGGCAGAAATGGTCTTTCTAGTTATGGTATTGTGCGGGTAGTGTATCACAGATTATTTCTTCCTTATCATCTACTCTTGCAACTCTTCCAATAACCACTGCCTCTAGATCTTCCAGAACCTGCTAATCCCACTCGATAGATATACCTTCATCCTCCGGTAAGAGGTGAAGCTGACATCCCTGAGCTTCGAACCTCCAGCTTTCAGAGTCTTGAATTTCGGTTCTAGGATGTTCATCATTCCACAACCCAATTGGAATTATTATTCCATATTTTCCTGTTGGTGCGATCTCGAACACAATCTTTGATAAGTGTTTATTTTTTCCAATTTCAAGGTAAAGGGGAAGGGTGAAATCCCTTCCGGTAGATAATTCGTTTCCTGTAAAACCCAAAATGGATATCGGATCCTCACGAGACTTGTAAGCAATATTCAATTCCTTAATTAAATTTTCGTGTATAACAAAGATATTGGATCCAGAGTCTAATAAAACTCTTATGCGTTATCGTTTCCCGTACACATAAATATGTACAGTTCCTTCAGGACATTGGTAACGTTTGGTTCATCGTATTTGAGCTTCTGTCGCTTATGCGACGTTGTTATATCCGTTTGTCCTCGCTTAGTAGACATTATGGTTGTATATGTTGGGTGTTTGTGACAACGCCAGCATTGTTTCGACCATAGAGGTCTCCACAGACAAACTATACATATAGTTAATTATTAAGATTCTGAGCAGCCCACTACGAGCGGTCTTTACCCCCTGCCGAGGGTCTCCCAAAAAATTAAAACCCCCGTCAATAGGGGTGAGACCAGCAAAATGCCATAAAAAATGCAATAAAAAAAAATTATACTTCTCTGCCTTTCGTGAAGGATAATACCCTAAAGGAGTAATAATTTTGGAAAATAAATTATATTTTCAAAAAGAGCAGAAAATTCCGAAAATAGTGACATTTTCCGAATTTGGAATATTTCCTCTGAAAGCGGTAATAATTGCACTTGGAGTTGTGTTCGGTTACCGTGTAAGACTTAATTCTGCTTTTTTTTTTTTTTTTGACCATTACCATAATTAGCGGTGAGGTTATTTGCTATAGGGACCTTTGTTGTTGTTGTAGTTTTTGTTATTGGTTTTTTTTGCCACAACACCTTCAAGTTAACTGAGCCAATATTATCAGGTTTCCCAGAAGACTTTACCGCTGTTCAGCTATGCAATAGTGGTAAAATGAGCCAGGCCCCTTCATTTAGTCCGCGGGGTCCTGCGTTCAATCCACGCCTCTGGCGGATTAAACAACGGTAATTTGTACCGGAGGCATCTAGGGCTAGAGCGTAACGGGGTGTCACCCCTGCTACTGCCCAGCTCTTCCCAAGTGTCTAAATACGGGAAGCACATCCAAGTGCCTAAAAAGGAGATCCTTCTTCCGAAGAAGTAAAAAGTAGGAACCTAAAATTAGAACCAATCTGAGGGAAAATAAAAAATAACCGAGATCTCCCTGACGTGGGAGGTCTCATCTTCTGGTCCCCTGAATCCAATCAGTTGAAGCACGCTACGGAACATCATTGAGGTTCCAGGGAACGACGGTTCCCAACATGCAAACATGGACCTGCATGCCAATTTTTTTGAAGAATTTAGGAATTCTATTTTATCGTCGGTAACCTTATTGTCGTGATCTTCAGTACCCTAGACTTGAGGGTACCCAGTTTCGATTACGGTCGCTATTGCAAGTACACCGAATGCCCAAGCGCCGTCGCCGTTGGTGCCTTTAGGATATTTCTGTATCCGATAATTCCCATAACCGAGGTGCTGGTTCGCTCTGAATTTGGATCACCTTTGGCTGTGATGTTCTTACAACAAGAGCAGCCGTCTGTGGTTTCTGGGACTTTTTGGTCGGTCCTTCGTTGGTTGCTTAGCGAAAGCTCTTGCTACCACTATGTCATTTCGACATTTTCGCCAAGTGTGGTTGTTGAGGATGCAGCGAGTGCAAGCCTTTCCTGTCTTTCGCTTATCCACAACGTCTTGAGAGATTCCATCATGAGCATTCTTCCTGTTCCTATGCTCATCCTTATTATGAAATCCTCCCTTCTTTTCTGATGGTTTTCCTTTAGCTGACTTCCATCGGGTAGGATTGTTTTTTGGTTTCTGGTCGGTGTCTCCGTATTTAGTGTTGAACCCCTTTGCTGTATCATCGCGTTTTCACTAGGATACACCACTGTTTGAGGGCACACCTTTTGATAGTTTCCGCCTTCCAGAAATTCCTCCTCTTGTCTGCTAACTTCCCGTATAGTTTCCATCCATTCCTCATCTGAGGAAAACTTTAGATTAGATAACCAGCGAAGAATATTTTCAGGAAGTTTGCTTTCCACCCGAATCCTCCAACTAATTCATGTGAGACCAGCCTTGATGTTGAGATTTTCGAGAGGTAGAAGATAGGTGTCGATTTATCCATTATAGACTACCTTAGTCATTTCTTCAAGGGCTCGTCGTTCCTCCTCGATGCCGATATATCGCTTGGTAATTTTTGTCGAAAGCGTTCCCATGTGGAATAGTCTGGGTCCCGGGTATATCCACCTAATCCACCCATCACCTCCCGGTATTTCTCCGAGAAGGATGCCACTTTGTTCCCCTTTGTTTTCCTCAAGGCAAAAACTATCCGGTGTGCATGATTTTCCCACTGTGTAGGATTGCGATCGAAATAGTCTTCACAGGCTGTCCACCAGTTTCGAACATCTTGGTTGTCATTTCCTTCAAAGAAGTGGGGTGGTTCCGCTATTAGCTTTGCTGGTCGGGAGAGTCCACCGATACGTTCTAAGAAAGCCATAGTTAATCTGTCCTCGGGTACATCATTTCTGGGAATAGACAGTAAACGGGGAGCGCGTTCCGGCCTGCTGGCCTTTCTAGCCCGTCCATCCTCTCTATCACTATCGGACTTATCATCATCTGGGTCAGGTGCATCACCAAGGTTACCTGGTGGTGGTGGCGGTGGTAGGTTATTTCCTCCACGGTCAACTCCTTTTCCTTTATCCTTCCTTGGAGTTGATGCAGATTCCTTTGCAGGAATAGTACCTTCTATTGGTACCATGGTTGGTCCTCGGTTAGACGGTCCTGGATCACCATCACTAGGTCCATACTATGTTGGTGCAGGTGTCTTTTCCGCTAATCGAAGTACAAGAGCATCTAGGTAGGCCTTCATACCCGCACTCTGTTCTCGTTGCTGTTGTGCAGCAATTTCTCATTGTTCATTCATCCTTCTAGTCCATTCCTGTTCCTGTTGGTTCAACTTAGTATTGAGTTCCATTAGTGCCTTTTCCTGGATTCAGTCCCTTGTTTCTGAGACTTGGACCTGTTGCTCTTGTTGAGCCTGTTGGCGTCGGAACTCTTCCTGAACCTGGGCAAGTAACCTTTGCTGCTTCCGTTTGGTGTCGCCACTCAATTGTTCCAATGCACGGCGACCTTCCTGTATCTCAGCACCATTGATAACTTCACCTCTGGCCATACGGCTCTGCAGCAATTCAGGCATTGTAAAACCCTGCCTTGCCTCCAGTGATAGTGCTGAGATCGCTATGTTATTTTCATCGGCACTTTCTTTCAAGGATCGGTCCAGGTGGCGTAATGCATAGACAACATTTTGCTGGAAGTTATCTTGCGTATTGACTGACTTCTTGGTTCGCTCTACACATTTCTGAACTCTTGATCGTGGGCGACCCAAATGAGTAATGGGAGTGCTGGTATGGCTTCAGGACGGGATTAAAGATGCCGAAGGGGTAGATTCCATGTCATCCTCTTCGATCATCCTGTCATGTCCCAATGGACTAGGAATAGGTGTGTCATCCCGTGCCATAGCCATGGCAGCTCGCTTAGACACCCAAATAATTTCTCTTTGAGAAAATATAAAATAACCAGTAGTCTGGCCTTTAGGCCAAAGGTGCTAACTGGAAGAGAAATTAGCTTGAATTGCGGGTTATTCCGCAAGGTCAGCAACAAGTATTTCTTTAAAAGGTAGAGTATGGTAGATTATTATTGGCGGTTTGTAAACGTAGTTACCCGCCGTCTGTCTTAACGATGGATATGTTCTGTATATTTTCGCTGAATCCGAGCCAGTTGTCGAAGTGCCACTGCTCTGAGGTCAAGTGCGTATCCTTCGCGCAGATAGGAAAAACGTTGTCAATGTTCAGAGCTCGGCAGTGCCCACAATGTTGGCACTGATGAAAGCTTTGAGCATCAAAGTATTCTCTTTCCATGAGAGAATATAGAGTTGCTTGGCTGACAGGAGAGTAACAATATAGTGTTACGGGGTAGCCAATTCGGTACTGTTGAATTGACTGGGCCGTGCTCGTATCGAGAAAATCGGGGAACGGACAGGAAAGCTCTGTAAAAAGTATGGTTAAGATAAAAGGGTTCTTGAAAGTGAATAACTGAATACATTGTTAAGGTCTCTTCTCCGTTGCTTGATGATCCCTTAACTACGGGAGACTGCTAACTATTTATACACTTTTCCCAGTACTTAGGTTGGCCATATAAAAGAAGTATCCTTGGAATCTTCGGCCATGGTCTAATCAGTGGGAACACTGTTTGACCCTGAAGAGGTATGACCCCACTACAGTAAATGATCCCCCGGACTATCTATGTGTCTGAGGGTGTCAAGCACTCTACCAGTAGATAGCCTTCGATCTCTTTGCCAAATGAACTAAGTTCAAATTGATGCCGCCCATTTGCGAACATCATACAGAATACCTGGTGACCAGTCTGGATGGCCGTCCTTCCTGCATATATGAACTCATGTACAGATGCATTCGGATTATCAAGAATGCAGAATACGTAATAGATCCACTTGGATAAATTACTCTGTTATCCTTCACGGAGGCTGAGTAGTTCTGGATACGATCCTACTTCTTGCCAGTGTGGCTTGTAGTCAATACAGTCACCTCCCAGCGCTATATACCATCACATCTTTAGACTAGAAAGTCTAGTACCATATCCAATATGTGTAACACTGATACATTAAATCAAGGGAATCCTACCTCATATCAGGCAAAGATTGATGTTCGGTTGCCTAGTAAATATCCCTGTTCATGCTGTCGTGTTCCTTCTTGTAAATCTTTTCAAACACTATTTTCCAAAGCATCATTCTATGGACTTCGTGACCTTTAAGAATTTATTGATTATCTTTACATCCTGTAGTCATCAGATATATACAACTATTCCCAATTCTATACTGGGATAGCTAGACCCCTGTCCCTATGTTTCTGCCGTCTGAACTCTACTTATACACTGCATATTCTAATACGCCTCTACCATCTGTCTTTTCCAGAAGAGGTTTATTTCTCCCACCACATAGGCTATATCCTACTCATTTTATACTTGTTCAAAGTGTGGTACATTCTCCCCTTCATCCTCCTATAACTGAAGAAGGTTGTACATGTATTATGGTAGGATGGGTAGTTCGATAATGGGTAAAAGCCTTCCTTACCATAGTGGTAAATTGGACTAGAGTTGTCATTTTACGTTTTGTGTTTGCATGTGATAAGGACAGTCAATATTCTCAAAGTTATTCTCTGCTGCCACAAACCTAGGCACTGTAGTCATGCATTACTTGGCTACAGACATATATGGTATAGGTGTTGGAAACATAATATTATTTCATGTCTCATAATCAGAAAAGGTTTCATATAAAAGTATCCTGTCTGTCCGCTTCCCTTCTTTATAGATGTTGGTTTAACAACTCATAGTATGTATTCTAGACCATCACTGCATGTTTTCATTCATTATTACAGATTTAGAGGAAAATCATTTCTCAGTATTGTTTCTATTCTCAAATACCGCATGCAGAGTTATTTAAAGAGGGTGGCTCTTGCACTAGATGTAGTTCAAAGCGAGACTTGATTGAATATCCTTATGGTATCTCGTGAGAGTCTGGATCTTTTTTGTTTGTAGTGTCTTGATTGTATTTTGGTCCAGTATGAGAGTGCCTATAAACGTGGGAAAGGACATCAGCTACAGGGTTTCCTTTTCCAGGCCTGTAAGAGATCTTTGTCTTCAATTTGCCTAAAGGGTACTCCACCTGCACTGCTTCGGAGAGTTGTTTTTAACCATTTTCAGGTACATCCATAGCTCATAGTTGGTTATGAAAGTCAAATGAGGACCTCAAAAAAGAACATGATCATATGTAGTTACTGTGTACATGATCTCAATTGCCTAGTTGTCTGTAGTTGCATAATTCATAGCAGAATATGTAAACTTGCTACTGAGTAATACTGCAGGTCACACTATTTCTAGTTTAGCTCTGTGTCCTATACAAGCTTTGAATCCGTAGTCACGGTTGTTTGTAATTAATTAGATCTTTTGTCCATAGGCATTTTTATAAGTCTTATGACCTCCCCCATTAGTAGAATCTCCTACACAGACTCAATACATTGATCATATAAGCCTGTATAAGGTAAAACCTGACCATGTAGTTTTGTTGAAAATTGCGGGAAAATGCATTACAATAATGGTTACTAAAACAAAAAGTATTTAGATACAACCAGTTTTAGTTTACATATATCTTCTCGCAAATACTATACCCTTGAAAAAAACTTTAAAACATTTCTATAACTATTAAAATTCTATATAGTCAATCTGCTTTACAGCTATTATTTCCAATTTACCAATAACTTTAAACTACATAGTTAAACAAATTTTTTTTTCTTATACCAAGGTGGACAACCATTTCTTTTAGGCAAATTACCTATCTCTACACCATTCAATGTAGAAACCTGTATTCTAACATGTTCTTCCTATTCCTCCACTCTATGTTCTCACTCTTACTGCTCTTTATATACTCTAATGATAGTTATAGTGTGCAAGATATTATTTGGAATAGTGATAGATATGAAGAAATCTCTCATATTAGCCTGTTTAGTTCTTGTAGACTTTATAGATTGAGCTTGCTCAACCATTGTAGATGATGGGATGAATAAAGGCTGGTAGATTGAATATGTTCTGATATATAAGGGCTATACATACTCCATATATAAAATACTCTTTTCAGATTTTACCCTCAATCGTAAAATTGGCTCTGGAAATACTTTACTCATTTGGTCTTTAGTTACATGTAACCAATAAAGTCGAAGGGATCATACATTTTGAAAAGTGAATGTAATTTAGAAAGAGGTTTCAGAGAAGATAAAGATAATTATTATTAATTTGTGCAAGATAAATAAACACTTATGTACTATCAATATTACTAAACTATATAAAGACAATTTTCCCAAATTTACATTTTGGGGTATACGAATGATATTACATAAGCCAGACATTATAGTTGCACAAGCTACTTCCAACTTCAAAGAATTATAACAGAACAACCAGTAATATATTACTTGTGATTTCTCATTCTATAGATGTATTAGCAGATAAATTTATTTTAGATGGTAAAAAGTTGATTTGTGAAATTTTTAGTTTTTGGGACATAAAACATACTACAGAGGTAATATAGATTTCTGAAATATTTTCTGAGCTACTTTACATATACTTTGAATGACTGGCTGTTACACATATGGGATATGGTACTAGACTTGCGAGTCTAAAGATGTGATGGTATATAGCGCTGGGAGGTGACTATATTGACTACAACCCATACTGGCCAGAAGTAGGATCGTATCCAGAACTACTCAGCCTCCGTGAAGGATAACAGAGTAATTTATCCAGTTGGATCTATTACGTATTCTGCATTCTTGATAATCCGCATGCATCTGCACATGAGTGCATATATGCAGGAAAGACGGCCATCCAGACTGATCACCTGGTATTCCGTATGATGTTCGCAAATGGGCGGCATCAATTTGAACTTAGTTCATTTGGCAAAGAGATCGAAGGCTATCTACTGGTAGAGTGCTTGACACCCTCAGACAAATAGATAGTCCCGGGGATCATTTGCTGTAGTGGGGTCATACCTCTTCAGGGTCAAACAGTGTTCCCACTGATTAGACCATGGCCGAAGATTCCAAGGATACCTCTTTTATATGGCCAACCTAAGTACTGGGAAAAGAGTATAAATAGTTAGCAGTACCGCATAGTTAAGGGACACGCTCCACGCCCTCTATTTTCCTCGCTCTTGAAACTCTTGCCCTTTTTAGCCGAACAAAACTTCCCCCTTTTGTGTGGCAACAGCCACGACACACCAAATCTTGCCCCTCGCTTAAGCTTCACTCTTCAGGGACACAGCCCCACTTCCTGTGTAACAGTGATGGCCACAGCTTCCCCTGGCCCCTCCAGGTCAGCCTCGCGCACCCAGCACCGCACAGCCCCCTACTCAACCCACTCCTCCTGCGCCAGCACCCTTGGACCCCTCCACGACCACCTGATTGCAACCCAGAACCTCCTGGACACCATAGTTACCTAGTTCAGCCTCTCCCAGGAATCCTTCCCTGCGTTTGACAACTCCCTCCTCCACAACCTTTCCGACAGGGAAGCTACCATCATCCCACTCCTCTGCACCGCCCTCTCTCGAATCAATGAGTTAGTTAGCCGACTTGGCGCACTGACTACGCATGTGGATGAGATCTCCTACGCTATCTCGACCCCCGCTCCTACCCCTACTTCAGCCCCCCCCACGTTTGCAGCCTAGGAGGCCACAGTCAGGGACCTCTCCCTTCGCGTCACGGCAGGAGCCACTGCCAGACAACCCCCTCCTCCACCGCTGGTCCCCCCTCGCCCCGCTATGGCTCGACCTAGGTCTCACCCCAACCCTCAACCCCAACCTAAACAAGAAGCAATTCAAGGCCCCGACCCCGACCTCCCCTGCTATGACACAGTTGAAAAACAGTGGTATGGCACCCCTGCCGCATATGCCGTCCGACACCCACGCTCCTGGGAAGCCCAAGAATACAGGGCAGGCAAATACCCTCCCCATACCGAGTTCCGCTCACCACCCTGATCCTCCAATAACCGACCCACATACACCCAGCCCCGTCCGGCCAATAAGTCCTATGCTGCCGTTGCAGCAGGACCATCCTCTGGACCAGGGACCAAAGGCAAAGGGAAGAAGCCAACCACGCCGGCCCAAGTCGCAGCGTCCAACGACAGCAGCCCTCACTCTTGAGGTCCAGCACCGTTGCCCTCTACCGAGCGCAGATTCTTCGCCCCCCGCACCTCACCCGCCCCCCATGCAGAGGCTTTCCGTATGGCAGCCACCGCCCCCGACCTGATGGCCGCCGTCCTGAGGCAGGCAAACTGCCCTTTCCCCCTGTCCTTTTCCACACGTGTCAATCCTAAAGGATCTCTTACCCTCCTGAGCACTGACCCGCACAAACCCTCAACTGCTTACTCACCCTACTATAAAGCCATGACTAACCGTCTTAACCAAGCTTTCCCAGTAGGAAACAACCCCTATCGCCCTTTCCGCCCCGCCCCAAATGAGGTCCAATTAGCCAGCCACAGCTTACCCTCAGCCTACCTTCCGTAGGACCAGGCTGACCTCTTCCCTGCCCTCTCTGAGTCAGTTCGCAATGCAACTGACGTCGCTATCTACACAGCACATTTCCTCCAAACCGACCCTGACATTTGGCCAACCAAGACCACTATGTCTGTTGTAGTTACCGTGGCCCCGGACGATGTCAACAGGCTTAGGCTCCACTATCCGTCTCTTCTCCCGTCCGCGCAAAGTCGAAAAGGCCCACGCCTCTGGGAAGTATATGCAATGCCGGAAGTGCTGGCTTTACGGCCACCCCTCTCCTATGTGCAAAGCCTCCACCCCCACCTGTCCCCTGTGTGCTCTAGCACATACTCGAGCGGCCCACCGCTGCCCTAATCCCACTTGCCCTAAGGGCGGGAACACTAAGTCCGTTGCTGGGTCCTGTCCCGCCTCTCCCCTCATGTGCTCTAGTTGCGCAGGTCCCCATCCTGCCACAGACCGTTCTTGCCCATCCCGACCCCTCCCTCCCACTGATGATGATGCCCCCTCTGAACCTGAGGGTATACAAGGACCTGGTGATGTCATAGACC
>QFET01008549.1:0-11978 GCA_003316355.1 Tuber calosporum | reverse complement strand
GGCGGGGAGGAACGGGGGGGGGAGCAGGAGGTGCACGGGTGGTAGAAGCAGCCGTGACCCTGGCGGCAAGGTCTCTGACCGATGCCTCAAGGCTAGCAAAGGGGAGGGTGGTGATGGAGGCCGGAGTGGCAGCGTTCCGGGTGTTAGTCGCTTCAAGTCATTCCAAGCGGGTGCTGATTGCGCCAATACCTGAGATTAGCTTACAGAGGAGGGGTATGAGTACTGTCTCACCAACCGAGAGGTCCCGAAGGTCAGCGTCCCATGAACGTGGGAAGAGGTCAGGGTTAGGATCCATGGAAGGCCTAAGCTCATTATAGAGTTGCCTTAGGAGGGGAAGATTAGGATCAAGGGGGCGGGGAGACAGTGATGCTGATGAGGAGGCTAGGCCAGACATTTCAGCAGCGGGTGCAAGGGGGGAGGTGGAGCTGGGGCGGCCGCCATAGGAGTTACCACGCTCTGAGGTACGGGATTGGGGCCTAGAGGCCCTTCCGTGCTTGTGAGTCATCCTTCTTGCGAGATGAGTCAGGGGAAGTGCGGGGTCGCTTATAGGTGAAGCCTAAGTGAAAAGCGAAATTTGGTGTGTCGTGATGGTTGCCACACAAATCCCTGAAGTTTTGTGCGGCCGAATGCGGTAATGTTTTTAAGCGAAAGGAAAGAAGCGAGTGCGGAGCGTGGAACAGGGCTACTTAGGTTTTCTTAATATTATTTCCTTATATTTGTTAGGCTTAAGGCGAATGGGAGGATTTCTTTTGTTTAGGGCTTGTTAGCGCTTATGACGGGGGTCCACTGAAAGCTGCAACAAACATATATGAGACGGTGGGCAATGACTGGGTGTGGTAGGAGCACCTTATATGTATGTTAGTTACCGCTTCATAGCCTCTGGCTCCATAAGCGTAATGAGATATAATAATAAAATAATGAGACTCTTATGCAAACGGGGGATCACCAATCCTGTTTATTAAGAAGAAAGACGGCAAGCTAAGGCTATGCGTGGACTACCGAGGGCCCAACGAAGTCACCAAATGAGACCGATATCCCCTACCACTGATAGGAGAAGCCCTTGATAGGCTTAGAGGAGCCAAGGTCTTTACTAAACTAGACATCCGAAACGCATATCACAACATCAGATTCAAACACGGAGACGAATGGAAAACTACCTTTGCCACCAAATACGGCATATAGGAATACACGGTCATGCCATTCGGACTCAAAAATGCACCTGCAGCGTTTCAGCGATGGGTCAATAGGATTCTCAGCAGGTTTCTGGATATCTGTTGTATCGTCTATTTAGATGATATTCTGATATATTTAGAAAACCTGGAACAACACCGAACCCATGTCAGGCTGATTATGGAAGCCTTGAGAAAAGAAGGCCTGACACTGAAGCCATCGAAGTGCGAATTTCACAAGGAACGATCCGAATACCTAGGCTTCATTATCGACAAGGACGGAGTGAGCATTGATCCTATCAAAATAAAAGCAATATGGGAATGGAAACCACCCGAAAGTAAGAAAGGAATACAGTACTTTATGGGATTCTGCAACTTCTATCGATGATTCATAGTAGGGTTTAGTCAGATAGCTAAACCACACTATCAACTGACGAAGAAGGACTGCAAATGGAACTGGACCGAGAACCAACAAAAAGCATTCGACGAATTGGGCAGGCGACTTACTTCAGCTCCACTACTGGTAGACTACGATCCAAGCAAGGAAATCATGATTGAGACCGACGCTTCAAAACATGTATGCTCAGGCATTCTATCACAGAAGGGGAGCGATGGAAAATGGAGGCCAGTGGCATACCGGTCAAAAACAATGACGCCCGCGGAATGCAACTACGATATCCTCGACAAAGAGCTCTTAGCCATTGTCCAAGCGTGGAAAGAATGGAGAAGATATGCAAAAGGAAGAAGACACCAGGTCTTGGTCCTCACAGAGCATAAGAACCTTGTACCATTTACTACGACAAAAGAACTTAACGACAGACAAATCCGATGGAGCGAGACCCTTAGTCAATACAATATCAAAATACAATACCTACCCGGGAAGGAAGGGGGCAAACCAGATGCCCTTACTAGGAGAGCAGAAGATGTCCAGAAAAAGAACGACGAGAGGATCCAACAAAAACAAAGGATCCTACTCCCTAAAGAACAATACTTCAAAGCCATGGAAGTGGTCAAGTTTGTCGCGGAAGATTTTGGCATCCGAGAAGCAAGCACAAAAGACCGACAGATAAGAGCAATCCAGGAAGCCCTTAGGAAAGGAGAGAAAGAAATGAAAGGAGTGGCTCTAGGGGCATGTGAATGGAAGGAAGGATGCCTATGGCATGTAGGAAAGATTTGGGTACCGGAACACGAAGAGATTAAAACTCAAGTCATATGACAAAATCACGATAACCCAGCAGTTGGGCATGGCGCAACCAGCAAAACTACAGAAGTACTATCCCGACAATATTATTGGCCAAAGATGCGAGACGACATAAAGAGATATGTTAAGAATTGCGATACATGCCAAAGAACGAAAGCGATAAGGCCCGAGCCCTACGGACTGTTAAGGGTAGCTGATTCTAAGGGCAACCGAATCAAACTAGACTTAAATCTTTCTTCGTAAACGGAGATTGTCTAGGAAGGCTCGTTGGTAAAGATTTTGAGTAAAACTTATGATATTGATAAGATCTCTTCTCCGTTGCTTGATGCTCTATCTAAGAGCGGGGACTGCCCAGGTATTTATACCCAGCGACCTTGTTCCCACGGCTTTACAACTATGAAGATATCTTCTCTGTGATTTAGAAGTGGCGAGCTCTCTTGACCCTGAGAACTCCTTCCCACACCTTTCACGGCCTTCGGTCCCCTCATCCATTCTTCGGAATGATAGTATCCTATCCTCCAATGGGAGTCCACTGATTTACAGGCCATATGCACTTGAACTTTATCTGTATATGAGGTGATCAACTCTCATGTCGCCGTGCGTCGGCGACCTCAGTCACCCGACAGGCTCATAGGATATTTTCGCTTTTAACTATTTAAGCGACTGACCGATTTCTTGCGTTCGATTTGCTATTACAAGCTGGAACGCCCTTCTGAAGGGTCAGGCGAAAATCCCTCGGTCGGGTCATCTTTATCGTCTTGCAGGAAGGTTTGAAGACGCAAACCCGATTGGTAGAAAATATCTCATTCGACCAATAACCCTACTGGACCGGGGAGTTGAACACGTGACCTCAAGACGGTCCACATGACATTATACCCTTAGACCATGACGGCGACGACCTATACGGGGTTACGAGAGGTGCTCCAATATTTCTTCTTTCTATGATTGAGAGCAACTGCACAAGGCGCCAGTGCTGTCGTCCGGGGCCCACATCGGTGCCGGAGGGGGGTATTAGTCTGTGGAGTTTCAAGCCCAGAGCTCTCAAACTGCTCCTGGGGGCCCTTGTGGGAGTTATGTGCCTAACACGTGCTCCCTCCACCGTGGTTTCGCCTCGAATACCTCTGGGTCCGATTTTCCCCCTCTTGCAACAAAGTAAATACTATTATAATACATAGATTCATTATGAACTCGGTAGGGTAGGGTGAAAAACCTGCCGTGTTTGCTTGTCCACGCCAGGAAAACCTTTTCCTATGATTCTGCTTCTGCCCTGGATGGCATTTCCGGATTTTCCCTATGAAACTCCGCCACCAATTCTTTAGCATGCTCTAAATGCTCTGGTGGCTCCCAGGTATCTTTATCCTCTGAGCACCCAGCCCACTTAACAAAATATCGTATTTCACGAATTTGTTTTTTCCGTCCACGTACCCGTCTTGTGTATGAGATTATTTCACTCTTCACAATACGTTCTGCTTCCCAAACCTAGTCCGCGTCAATCTCAGCCGGCTCTCTTGGTGGTTGTTCCCTCCGTGGCCTGAGGAGGTGCGGTATAGTTCCAACAGGGATACATGGAATATCGGATAGATTTTCCATCGCTGTGATATTTCCAGTTTGAAGGCGCGGTCTCCTCTTTTCACCAATACTCTGAACGGGCCATAGAGCTTCGGACTAAGCTTTTTCGAGGGTCGCTTAGTTCTGATGTTCTTTGCGTTGAGCATAACCTGATCACACGGTTTGATGTTAGGTTGTTCTTTTGCCTTTCGATCGTAATATTTCTTCATATTTTCTCAGGTTTGTTCTAACGCTTCTTTGGCCTGTTGGTGTATTGTCTTCATCCAGTGAGCATATAATTGGGCTCCTGGATTTCGGGCTTATCGTTCCTTCATCCATTCAGACTACGGGTGGAAATCATAGTTGGCATAGAACTGGGAAAGTCCATGTGCGTTTGTTGCCGAATTATTGTAGGCATGCTCGGCTAAAGGCAACAACAGATACCAGTCATTTTGATCGTAATTGACAAAGTTCCTTAGGTAACCTTCCAGCACTTGGTTGGTTCTTTCGGTTTGTCCATCAGTTTGAGGATGGTAGGCCGTTGACATTTTTCGTTTTATTCCGAGACTTTTGCAAAGTGATTCCCAAAATTCTCCGGAGAACTTTGCATCCATATCGGACACGATTTCTTAGGGAAGCCCATGTAGCTTCCAGACTTCTCTTAAGAATACATTTGCTATATCCTTTGCCGTTGCATTTCCTTCCAGACCGATGATATGTGCCATCTTTGTAAACAGATCCACAACTACCATTATTTGCGTTCGTCCTTGCGACTCTGTTAGTTTTGTTATAAAGTCGGTGGAAATGGACGACCATGCTGCATATTGCACTTCCAAGGGTTGTAATAGACAATACCTCGCATGCCGCGGGGACTTATTGTGTTGGCATTCGTCACATGAGCGGACGTAATCATTCATCCATTTGGCAATGCCTTTCCAATAGAAGTCTCGTGATGTGATCTCAAAGGTATTTTGTGACCAAAATGTCCTGCCACCTTGGAGTCATGATATCCTTGGGCAATCGTTGTCTGTAACGCTTCGTTGGCTGAGATATATAAACGGTTCTTGTAATACAGCAGTCCTTCTACTACTGTCCAGTTGGCGGGCAATGGTTTTCCTCCCTTCTCCAATTCTTCTAGCTCGCTCTTGCGCTGCTGCCAGTCTGGGTCCCCTATGGCCTCTTACTTGATGTTTGCCAATAATTGCTGGTCATATTTCCTTATATCTGCTTTTGATATTATGGCGTTAGACATCATGCAAGTTGTATGCCCTATTTTGGATTTTTCTTCCCAGTCCTGTGTGTCAAAATAAGCATTTTCTTTGTGGTCGGCCTGTAGGTGTGCCACAACTATCGAGGTCTGTTCCGCTCTGCCCCTACACGGGGAGGGGTCTGCGCTGCCGAAACCTGCCCTGCCACGTTCTGTCGGTGCTAGGCTCTCGACTTCCATTGCTTCCGAGGTACTTATATTTTCTATAACCAGTTGCACTATTTTATCTCCCTCTTGCACTTGGCAATCCATGTCGCAATGGTTTCTCATAATGATTTTCACCTCTCCAGTGTAGTCCGCATCTATTACGCCACCTCCAATTCCAATTCCATGTTTTGCTGCTAGACCACTTCTGGGTGCTATGCGAGCATAAGTGCCTGATGGTAGCCTTACTGCAATTCCCATTTCAACCAGAACCTGGTTTCTTGCGTGTATTATGAACTCGTTGATTGCGTAAAAGTCGTGTCCGGCTGCCATTCGTGATCCTTTATTAGGCATCTAGGCTCGTTTGAACAGTAGTTTGATCCTCAGGTTGTTTGTCCTTGGATCGGTAGCCATTCGTGTTATTTCTTCTGGTTCATTCAAGTATAGTAGCGAAATTTGGAAATGTGTAGGCTTGAGTATTGACTGTTCGCTATGCGCAGCCACCTCCTGTGGATGGTACTCGGGCCGTCGGCTTAGTGCGTCTGGCTTTCCTCCTCGCTCTCCTGGGCAGTAAACAATCTTAAACATTGTAGTTTGCCAGTTGCTGTCCCTACCGAATTTGCCTTGGATTCCAGACGTTTGTGGTTAGGAAATTTTGTAAATTTTGGTGATGCGTATACACGGTTACCGGTTTTTCCATTCCCACGAGATACTGCTTCCATTCTTTAAAAGCCTCTAATATGGCTAGCAGTTCTTTGTCGTGGATTTCGTAATTTCTTTCGGCGGGACTTACCTACAATGAGTGGGAAGCGACCTGGTGTAGTTTTTTGTCCTTGAATTTGGACAAAACACAGCCTAACGCAAAGTCGGTAGCATCTGTCTCTACCACTGTTTCCCTTTCCTGGTAAAAGTGGCATAGTATGGGGGCAGTCGTGAATCTCTGTTTGAGTTCTACGAAAGCTGCCTCCTGTTCAGGGCCCCAGTTAAATGCTTTAGGGTCTCCCTTCAACTTTTCAGTTATTGGTTTACAGATTTTAGAGAAATCTTTGATAAACCGCCTGTAGAAATTGGCGAAGCCAATAAATGTTTGCACCTCCTTTACTGATGTTGGTGCTTTCCAACCCTTTATACTAGCAATTTTTCTCTCGCTCATGGTGACCCGATTAACCGCGAGGATGTAACCGAGAAATTCTACAGTATACACATGGAACACTGATTTTGTCGTTGAGACGGCTAGGTCGTATTCTTCTAAGCGAGTCAGAAATCGCTTAACCAACTCGAGATGTTCCTTCTCTGTTTTGGAGTAGATAAGAATAGCATCCAGGTATACCACAACTCCATGATGCAAGAATTCGCGTAGAATTTGATTCATCATGGCTTGGAAAGATGCCGGCGCGTTTACCAATCCGAATGGCATAACTTTGTATTCAATGTGACCGTACCGGGTTCGGAACGCTGTTTTCCCTTCATCTCCTTCCCTTATCCGTAGGAGGTGGTATCCATCTTTCAAATCGAGTTTAGTGAATATCTTCGCTCCTGCTACTCTATCGCGGAGTTCACTCATTAGAGGTAGCGTGTATTTATTTGCGATGGTCAACTTATTTAGTTGACGGTAATCCACACACAATCGCATTGAACCATCTGGTTTTGGGACGAATAGGAATGGCGCCCCGGCTGGAGATTTACTCGCGGTAATCTTTCCTTGATCCTGCATTTTTTGCAGGTATTTGCTGAGTAGATCCAACTGATTAGCTGACATTGAGTATATAGGTCCCCAGGGCGGAACTGCTCCAGGTACCAGGTCAATGGCATGGTCGAAGGTTCTGCGACTAGCAAGTTTCTCTGCCGTTTCCGTGGCAAATACCTTTTTGAACTCATGGTATTCGTGTGGGATTGCCAGGGTATGGGAGGGTTGTACTATCTCTGGCATTGTTCGTACCATTTCTATTCTTCCGACGTAACTGGCTTCAGGGTCATGAGCCACAGTTTCGTCCCATTCAAATAATCCTTCCATGTCTTGTTCTTGGAGATGGGTCTGACATTGTTCATTATTGAAGCGCCATTTCTTTGGATCTTCAATCTATGTGGTGGGGTGTTCCTGATGCCACCAGCCAAACGGGATAATCAAGTCATATTTCCCGGCCGGTGCAATTACGCATGTAATGTGCGATTGATGTGCGTTCGTTCTTATCTCTAATAAGATAGGATGAGTGTAATGTTTTCCACCGCCTAGGGCAGGTGTTCCTTCAAATGTGAGGATATTTTTGGTCTCAGTGTGTGTATTGTAAGGAATCCGTAACTGGTTTACTAGTTTCTGATTTATGAGGAATATATTAGATCCAGAGTCTAATAAAGCGTGTGCGTGTATTCTCTGGCCATTTGCCTCTAGTGTTACCCTGCCTTCTGGGCAGGTGTAGAATTGAGGTACTTGGGCCTCCCATTTGTTTTTCTTGTTTTCGCTACTAGGGGCTTGTGCGGGTCGTTTATGCGATATATTGTCAATCGTTGGTAGTGATAACTGAAGGTGTTTGTTACCATGCCCGCACGGTTTCGTCTACTGAAGCCTCCTCAGACAAATTAAACACATTCCTTTGGTGCACTGGGCAGCCCACTATTAGCGGTCTTTACCCCTTGCCGAATGGTTCCCCTACGCCTACCATTTCCCCTTCTCAGCCCACGCTTTTGTCTCCACTGGAGCCGTACTCGTATCGTTTTGACTATATCAGCGTATTTGGGCTCCACGGATTCTTCACGCATCCCCTCGTTTACATCTTGAGTCTATCGTGCCAATCCGGTCCACAAAGCCGGAGTCCAGGTATGGGACGGATTTACCCCGCTCTATTTAGCGTATGAACCAGGTGGCCATAGTTACTCATTCTCTTCCACTTCATTTTTCTTGATGTCCGGGATCCTGTTCCATTTCTCCAACTATTCCGTTGTCCAGCCGACCTGTAATATATTTTGTTCCTGGAAGGCTTCTCACGATCCAGGCTAGACTAATTTCCCCTTGTCATTCTTAAGAAGTTCCTAGTCAGCGCTGGTCTGTCCACTCTGCCTTGGATCTCTTGTAAGGATTTAGGCCTTGATAAGGATGCGAGATTGGTTGACCGTCTTCCATACTGAGGTCCGATATACACCAAATGTGGTACTCCGCATTCTTCTTTTTGAGTTTTAGGTTCCTTGAGTTAGTCCCGGACTACCACGAGCCGCCGTCCAAGTTAATCGCTTCTTGCTCGCCTGTCATTCTTAGGTCTGCGATACTCCCTTAGGTCTGGGTTGCTTTACGTGACTCTCGCTTTTGGGTTTGAGTTTCCCACGGAGAAGCGCGGAATACCTGCTAGTAGGACCTTGCAGAGGTCGGACCCCCTTGTTGATTTCGGTTTCGGCAATGGGTCCATAACCGAGTACCCCGTGGCCGTCGCTGCCGATGCCTGAAAACCTTTTCTAGGTTTCATCCATGTCGTCCAGTTCCCAAATCCTAGGCTGGTTGACTTGGTTCACCCTAGTCGTAGGTTCTGGTTGCCCTTTTATTATCTGGGGTCGTCGATATTGGGGTTTCAAATTTCCCCGTTTCTGCCCTATAACCGATACTTGGGGCTGTTTTCTGCAGAATTTACAAGTATGGTTGACCAATGTGCACCGCGTCATTGGTTGGCTTTCTTTCGTTGTTCAATTTTGTCTTTAGGGATTCCTTTATTAGCTTCCACCCAACTTCTATGCCCAACCTTTCCTTCACCAGGGGCTTTTTTCCCATTTTCCGCTTGTTTTTTCAATTAGTAGGCAGCCTTTTCAGCTGTCGTATAGGTTTTTCGTTTCTTATTTCCTGCAGTGGTCTTGCTAGATTTCGCTTCCTCCTCTCGTTTTTTTTTCGGGAAGTCACTCTTTCCCTGGTCGTTTTTCCGGAAAAGCCCTTGTTGTTCCTTGAACGATTCTTCTACTTTGGTGACCCTGCGGACTGCCTTGATCCATTGACTATTCAAGTCATGATTTTCATGTGATAGCGTATACATGGCCTCGAGAAGGAGTTGCCGGTGAATTATGGTTCTCCAAGCGATGCCGGATACTTCAGCCTCAATGTTCTGGTTTTCCATGGTAAGGAGATACTTCTCTATGTCCCCTGTATAGCTAACCTTTTCCATTTCGGCTAAGGCTCATTGTTCCTTGGGCAATACCGAGAATCGTTCTGTAACTTCGGACCAGAAAGTGACCCAGAAAGTTTAACCCTCATGTTAGGGGAACCCGAGGTCCCCAGTCATTTTCTTTCGATATGTTATTGAGAAAGGGGCCACCTCGGTTCCTTCCATTCTTACTAACGCATACTTGATGCGTTCTTGATCATTTTCCCATTGACATGGGTTTCTTCCAAAGTAGTCCTCGCAGTTTTGTAGCCATATTCGTACATCCTGGGTAGGCTTATTTTCAAATTTGAACGGTGGATCCGCTTGTCGGCGATTGGTTCTTGACATTGCTTGCCCCAGGCGGTCGACCCATGCGTCAGGTTCGGATTCGAATTTTCCACCAGGTAAGGGTCTTCGTGATGGCTCCCCCCCTCGTGGAGAGAGACCACCTTCATCTCCCAAGCTTGGGTTATCGTCTCCAGGATTGGGAGCATTCGCCGGAGGAGGCGGTGGTGGTGCTTTTACCCCATCACTGTTTCCGTCTCCTCGAATCACTCCCTTTCCCTTGTCTCTGAGGGGAATAAACCGGAACTCTTCTCTTCCATCAGCCGTTGTCCGTTTCTCCAAACCCGGATTTTCCACCGGCTGTGGTGCCACTGTTTCCCACACACTCGGTGGGTTCCTCACAACCTGTAGTTGCACCAAAGTTTCATTCATCCGTGTCAACACACGATTTAGTTGTTCGGATGAGGCATTCTGTTTGACCACATATGCTTCCCTTTCATCCCGCTCTTGTTTGAGTCGCTGGTGAAGCTCTCTTAACTACTGTCTGGTCCGCTCATGGTCCTTTTGTGTGGCTACTTATCTTTGTAGGAGTTCGGCTTATTGCCTAACCAAGGCCTGTTCTAGCTGGAGGTCTCGATCCAGCGACTCTTGTCCTGTTGCCCCAATGTTAGCATGAAGTTGGGTACTTACCGCTTCATGGTGCGCAGCTCGTTCTTCCGGTGCTCGCAGCTTTGCTTCCAACCGTTTGGTGGTTGCATCTTGCTGTGCGGCTGTTTCCGTTGCTAACATTTCATGTCCCGAATTGACTTCTTTCAACTCTTCGCCAATGATTTGTTCCCCATGGGTTATCCGCTGGGCATGGTGCTGGAGTTGGTTCGCCTGATCCTGAGCTTGCCCAGATAGTTCACGGTAGGCCAGATGTTGCATATCAACTGATTCCTGGAGGGTACGGTCGAAGTAGCTCATTGCCTGGCCTATGCGTTCTGCTAATCTTTCCATAGCTGGATTTCTATGGTCGGGGGGACGGGGAGTGCTTGCTCGAGTTCCTGGGGCCGACTTTCTGACTCCACTTGGCTGTGAAAGGTGGTGGAGTGGCAAAGGTGACCTGGGGCGACCAGGTTCGTGATCGCTCCCTACCAGCGAAACTTCTTCGATATCGCACATTGCCTTGTCCGTATTGATGGTCAATTGTCGGGAGGACATTGTTTAGGAGGACAGGGAGTGTCTTCCGAATCCCCACACGGAGGGTGTAAAGGATATGTTGGAGGAAAAGGAACTAGATGTGCCACTTTCGTCACTGTCGTAGTCAACTATGGGGTGCCAACGGAAAGATGGCCCGCGACGTTCTTTGTAGATTTCTGAGAAATCTTGAGGTGTCGGTATAAGTTTAGGGTCGGTGAACCAGGAGGGTTCGTATGGGTACGGGAGGAATTCGATATCTGGAAGAGAGTCGTATAGGAGGGTTTCGATAGAGGTAATAAAGTTTGGTAGGCGTGGTTCAAGAATTGACTCGTCAAGGAGGGCGGAATCAACTATGAGCTTGTATGATTCCTGAGGTATGAATTCGAGATAGCCGATAGTCATGTATTGAGCCTTGGTAACAAGGAGAAATATCAATATACTGTTAAGGGTAGCTGATTCTAAGGGCAAGCGAATCAAACTAGGCTTAAATCTTTCATCGTAAACGGATATTGTCTAGGAAGGCTCGTTGGTAAAGATTTTGAGTAAAACTTATGATATTGATAAGATCTCTTCTCCGTTGCTTGATGCTCTATCTAAGACCGGGGACTGCCCAGGTATTTATACCCTGCGACCTTGTTCCCATGGCTTTACAACTATGAAGATATCTTCTCTATGATTTAGAAGTGGCGAGCTCTCTGGACCCTAAGAACTCCTTCCCACACCTTTCACGGCCTTCAGTCCCCTCACCCATTCTTCGGAATGATAGCGTCCTGTCCTCCAATGGGAGTCCACCGATTTACAGGCCACATGCACTTGTGCTTTATCCGTATATGAGGTGATCAACTCTCATGTCGCCGTGCGTCGGCGACCTCAGTCACCCGACAGGCTCATAGGATATTTTCGCTTATAACTCTTTAAGCGAGCGACCGATTTCTTCCGTTCGACTTGCTGTTACAAGCTGGAAGGCCCTTCTGGAGGGTCAGGCGAAAATCCCTCTGTCGGGTCATCGTTATCGTCTTGCAGGAAGGTTTGAAGACGCAAACCCGATTGGTAGAAAATATCTC
>QFET01008548.1:0-19165 GCA_003316355.1 Tuber calosporum | reverse complement strand
CTAAACTGGGTGACTATAGCGTCTAGCAGGTTTTGGGTTGCAATTAGGTGGTCGGGGAGTGGTCCAGGGGTGCTGGCGCGGGAGGAGTGGGCTGAGTAGGGGGCTGTACGGTGCTGGGTGCGCGAGGCTGACCTGGAGGGGCCAGGGGAAGCTGTGGCCATCACTGTTACACAGGAAGTGGGGCTGTGTCGCTAAAGCGTGAAGCTTAAGCGAGGGGCAAGATTTGGTGTGTCGTGGCTGTTGCCACACAAAAGGGCGAAGTTTTGTTCGGCTAAAAGGGGCAAGAGTTTCAAGCGGGAGGAAAATAGAGGGCGCGGAGCGTGTCTAAGCGAGCTGGGGAGTAACTGCCATATTTTTACAGAAGTGATAACCCATATAAGCGAGAGAAATATAGGGAAACAAAGGTAAGAAACATAAGTGCGAACATAGTTTGACCCTGAAATCCTGCCAAGAAAATCCCAATAAATATGTGTAAATTGAAGGTGGTGTGAGTGGATATTAGGAATAATTATGAGAAAATATGACCGGGATTGATGCATAAACCATGCATAATCAACTGTGAAAACCCTAACACCAGATAAGAAATAAATGCAAGAAAATCCCCAATAGTATCCTGAAATAATAATCAAATACCCTATAATATGTCCTAGCTGTAGTAATGTAAGCAGTGTACAGGTGGAACCGAACCACAAACTACGAATGAGAAATATATGGTAGTATCATGAAATATACATAGGAGATAAACGGAAATTTCAACATACAACATAGGCATTGGCCTAAGAGCAATAGTAGATCTTCACTTAGTAGTACTCATTGTAATTGTACTCTTAGCTTTGTGGCTAAGATTATCGCCAAACCCTGTCTTGAACTATAAGGACAGCCCAGTTATATTCATCTAACCTGTAGAGAATTAGTTACCTGTTGCAAGTCAGCTAACAGCATAGGATCGTAACATTTGGTTGCGTCGCCTAAGCAACACCTAACTACAAAAGAGTGGACTTTACAGACAACTACAACGCGCTCACAGAGGGAGAAATCGATACCTCAACACTAGGTGCGGCACTCGAAGAATCTATTCAGCGCAAACCTATCTAGAAGTCAGTCACCATGTACCGCAAGTCCAGTTACACCTGAGCCTGCCTCACTAGCTGGATCTCTGGAACCCTAAACACCAAGACCAGAAAGAATATCTACTCCAGGACCAGCAACTGCTGTTGGTGGAGCAGGTATTCCACTAGCAGGATTCACAACTAAATAGTTCTAAGAAATCCTGACCGTGATCAATAAGCAATGAGATATATCTAAAAACCGGATCAAGGTTGGGAAACCCATGACCTTCACTAGAAGAACGACCAAACTACGAGCTTTCTTAGTACAATGCCAATTATACTTTGAAGCGACTCAAGAAACACGACATACAGAATGCATCACCTATGTCAAATGCTTGCTAAGGGATGCAGCAGCATGCTGGATAACTATATTTCCAGAAGGACGCAAGCCAGAGACCAGGACTACAAAGGAGAAATTGACTACAGCCCTCATAGACCAGTTTGGGGATATAGATGCAGAAAATGCAGCTAGGACAAAGCTCGACCACTTGAGGCAGGAAAAGGAACTAGTTACTGAATACTGGAATGACTTTCGCCTCACAGCTAAGGAAGCCAATGAGGACTATGGTACACTGAGACGTCAGTTCCTTAAAGGAATTAACCGAACGCTCGTAGACGCATGGGCAGTAGACCATATGCTGGCTTCGAATATAGATGCCCTTGCAGCATGGTCAATTGAAAAAGCGAACCGGATGAACATGAACAGGCACCTTCAGGGTAACAACAGTACCTTCATCCGACAATAGAACACACGCTGGAAAGATAATAGAACCTGGAGATCAGGCGCAATGCTGAAATAAGAGGCGACTCAAAGGACCTGGATGCGACCAAAAGACACCCACAACGAAACCTCTCAGAAGCAGAATTTACATGAAGATGGGACAACAACCTATGCTTAGGATGTGGCAGACCTGGGCATAAACTGAGTGACTACCGAAGCGGAAGAGACATGAAGGACAATGCCAGGCAGTTCAACAGCAAGACCAACAATAACCGCTGGAAACCAAGAACCATCTTACGCGAAATAGAGACCAGAGAGGCACTAGAGTAGTTGGGAAACGAAGAAAGTTCCCAGTGGGAGATGGTCAGTGGGATAAGACAACCAAAACCAGCAGAATCGGAAACATCTACATGGCACTTACCAATACGGAAACTCTGGAACAAGAAAAAGACCATGTCATGCTCAAACTTCATTTACACAGCAAGGACAAGAGAGTCATCATTAACAGCATCATTAACCTAGGCGCTACAGAAAACCTTATTGACAAAGAATTCGGCCAGTGAGACAGCCTATGAACGAAGAAAGTAAAAGAAAAAGAGACATCTACCTTGCAGATGGGGAGCCAGGCGGTATGGGACCTGTTACGCATATAGCGGAAGTACCTATGGACCTTGGCAGCCATAGGGAAGTGGCAACCTTCCAAATCACCTATTTGCCCAACCAGGGGGCATTTTTAGGACTGTGGTGGTTAAGAGACACAACACCAAGATCGATTGGGAACTCAACAAGATTACTTAAGATAGCCAGTGGTGTATAACGGTATGTCTAGAAAGCTTGCCTCTGGTGGACTCTTAAGGGTAGTCGATTCTAAGGGCAAGCGAATCTGACTAGGCTTATAATCTTACTTCGTAAACGGAGATTGTCTACAAAGGCTCGTAGGTAAAGATTTTGAGTAAAACTTAGGATATTGATAAGATCTCTTCTCCTTTGCTTGATCAAGTCTAAAGCTTGAGAGGCACTCCGATATTTATATCCCCCATTTGACTATTCACAGACTACTTCTAACTTCTATAATTTAATATGCTTCCAACCGTTCCCCTCCTTCAATCCTAAGTGCAAGAACCATTTGACCCGGAGAATATTGTTACCCATGCAGATTATCGACACGTGAGAGCAACTATATTGCCTAATACTTTGAACGATTTCTCTGACGGAGATGTCGTTCCTCATTTTACCTATAAACTTTGGTAGTCCATCGAGGAACTTGCCAATAGTATCTTAGAACTCCAAGTGACAACTTCGTTGGTGACCTATCTGCATACTACCGGCTTTCCCTGTATCTTGCAGATAGCTTTCTGGATTACTTAAGACTTACGATCGGTCTAATACTAAATCATATTACTATACCTCTCCTTATCAACCTGTTCCAATATGACCTTAGACCAAGATAGGTATGTCTTAAAGGGTCTTAGTGGGTTCTCATGTGTCTCCAGGACCCCACTCATTATATTCTCCTTTAGGTGCAGAGCGTCCCGTCACTATTGGTCAATTCCAGCGAATGCTCTCCGGAATGGGCCATAACTCTGAGGACACGGATCCTATGCAGTTGATTCCAGCTGCTTTGGGTCGTCTGAGAATCCCACTTCATATACCAAGTGGATAGTATCCGGTCGGACAGACAGCGATGACATATATCGTGTTACAACAGGGATGCCATTTTTCGGTTTTTAGTGAGGGGACACTTTTGACCATAGGCACCACAGGGGACATGCGGGCCCAACAATGGGGCCAGAGGGGTATGAGTGGTATCTCAGCCCAATTTTCGAATGAATTCTGTGCTGGATTCCAGCACATTGTACCCATGTGCCTAACATGAGCTCCCATTCCCAAGTGGTTTTCTTGAATCGCCTTTCCCAAAGGTTACCCTCTCTCATTATAACAATCAAAATATATATAAAAACTAAAAAACATTAATACATGTCCATTTTTTGAACTCGACATGGTAGGGTAAAAAAGCTAATGCGTTTGCTAGGCCACGCTAGGAAAACCTGTTCCGTGTTTATCAACATCTGGCTGCTTTAGTATATCTAGGTTCTCCATATGAAATACTTTCACCAATACCTGCGCATGTTCCAAATGCTCTGGTGGCTCCTTAGTGTTTTGATTCTCGGAATACCCTGTCCACTTTACAAAGAAGTGTAACTCCCGTTTTTGCCTGTTACATCCTCCAATCTGCCTGGTATATGAGATTATTTCTCTTTTTACGATTCTTTCGATGTCCCATTCAAGATTCAAATCGATTTTGTCTGGCTTGTGGGGCGATTGTTCCTGCACTTGTCGGTTGGATGTCCGGTAGGGTTCCAACAAGGATACATGAAATATTGGATGGATCTTCCATCTTGGAGATATTTCTAGTTTGTAGGAGAGTTCTCACCCTTTTTCAAATACCTTAAATGGGCCATAGAGATTTGGACTAATCTTCTTTGAAGGTTATTTAGTCCGGAGACTTATTACATTTAGCATGACCTGGTTCCTGCTTTTGATGTCAGGTTGCTACTTCCCCTTACGGTCATAAGATTTGCGCATCTTTTCGTGTGTTTGTTACAAGGCTTCTCTAGCCTTTAGATGTAATGTTTGTATCCTGTGCCCGTATAACTGTGCGCCTGGATTTTGGCCTTCGCCTTCCTTTATCCATTCTGTTTCTGGAGGGAACCCATAGTTAGCGTAAAATGGTTACATGCCATGACCAATTGTTATGGACTTATTGTGAGCGTGCTCAGCTAGTGGTAACAACTGGTGCCAATCCGTTTGATCATATTTGATAAAGTTCCTGAGGTATCCTTCCAGCACTTGGTTGGTCCTCTCCATTTGTCCATCAGTTTGTGGGTGGTACACAGTTGACATCTCTCGTTTTATCAATAAGCTTTTGCAAAGGGATTCCCTGAATTCTCCTGAGAACTTTGCATCGATGTCGGAGATGATTTCAGCTGAAAGTCCATGTACCTTGCAGACTACCTTCAAGAATACATTGGTGACATCCTTGCTATGGTATTATTTTACAGACCTACAATGTGAGGCATCTTTGTAAACCGATCCATGTTCACCATAATTTGCCTTCTTCCTTGTAACTCAGGTAGTGGTATGATGAAGTTGGTCGATATAGATGACTAATCAGGAAACACAACTTTAAGGGGTTGCAGTAGACCGAACTGGGCATGTCATGGGGATTTATTATGCTGACATTCATCAGATGGCCGTATGTAGTCATTGATCCACGCTGTCCGTCCTTTCCTTTAAAAGTCCATGGTAACTATTTCCAGAGTCTTTTCCTGTCCAAAGTGTCAAGCTACCTTAGAGTCATGGCAACCTTTGGCTATGGTCGTCTGCAGCTGTTTGTTTTCTGGAATGTATAAGCACTTCTTATAGTAGATGAGTCCATCTGTTAGCACCTAGTGACTTGGTAGGGGATTGCCCTGGTTTGTTAATGTTTCTAATTCCTGCTTGCGTTCCTGCCAGTCTTGATCATTCTGGCCTGCCTCTTCAATGGTGTTAATAATGTCTAGTCATATTTCCTAATATCAACCTTGGACATTATTGCATTAGATATTAGGAGTATCCGTTTATCTTGTCTCGCTTGATGGTCTATTTCATCAAGAAACTCATTTTCAGTGTGGTCCGCTTGTAAGTATGCAACCACTACCAGGGTCTTTGTTACAGTTGATCCTGTTAGTGATACATCAGTACTACAAATTCCACTTTACCTCTTGCAGTGTCAGCAAGTCCGTCAACTTCTATCGCCTCAGCTGTGAGTATGTTTTCAATGATCATTTGTGCCATGCGGTTGACTTTGTGGATCTGGCAGTCTTGGTTTTTCCATGGTTCATTGTGACAACCTTGAGTTCCCTGGTATAGTCAGGGTCGATTACTCTGCTGCCAAGGCTGATCTAGTATTTGGCTGCTATTCCACTTCACAGTGCTAAGCACACATATTTTCCTGAAAGTAATCCAATGGCAATTCCTGTCTCGACCAGCCGGTGTCCTTTGGTGAGATTATGAAAACCTCTAGTAAATACAGGTCATGTCCTGCTACTAGCCGGGACCCTTTCGTATGCATTCGTGCCTTTGGAGATTGCAATTTTATCCGCAAGGAACTTGTAGTTTCTGTGCTACTTAATTTTTCTTCCCTGTCTGGTTGGTTTAATTGCACCAAAGTGATTTGGAAGTCTGAAGGCTTGAATATTAACAGTTTGCTATGGACAGGTCACTCCTCTGGACAGTACTCTAGGTGTCGGCTTAATGCATCAGGCTTTCCCCCTTGCTTTCATGGTCGATAGATAATCTTGAAATTGTAGTTCGCCAGTCATTGGGCCCATCGTATCTGTCGCGGATTCCATACCTTGGTAGTAAGGAAATTCTGTAGATTCTGATGATTAGTATAAACAGTTACTAGTTTTTCTGTTCCCCCTAGGTACAGTTTCCATTCTTTGAATGCTTCCAGAATCACTAATACTACCTTATCATGGATGCCATCATTTTGCTCTGCGGAGATCAGTTTTCTAGTGTGGAAAGCCACCTGATGTAGCTTTTTGTCCATACCTATGAGATGACCCATCCAAGAGCAAATTTACCAGAATCGGATTCTCCTATGGTTTTTCTGTCAGGGTAAAAATCACAGAGTATTGGGGCGGAGATGAATTTTTGTTTAAGTTCCTCAAATGCCCCATCTTGTTCCTATCCCAAGCTAAACTTTCTGGAGTCGCCCTTCAACGTTTCAGTAATTGGTTTGCTGATTTTGGAGAAATCCTTAATGAAACGTCAGTAAAAATTGGAAAGCCAATGAATATTTGCTCCTCTTTCATTTACCTTGGTGCCTGCCAAATCTTTATTCTTTCAACATTTCTTTCTCTCATGGTGACTCCATCTCTTGCCACAATATAACCTAGAAACTCAACTTTCTTTACGTGAAAAAACTGACATAGTGGTTAATACCGGTAGATCATATTCTTCAAAGCAAGAAAGTACCTTCTTAACCAAGTCAATGTGTTCCTTTTCCTTTTTGGAGTAGATCAGGATAACGTCTAGGTATACCACCACCCTATGGTATAAAAATTGTCGCAGAACTTTGTTCATCATGGCCTGAAAAGTGGCTGTTACGTACAATAGCCAGTATGGCATTGCTTTATTTCAAGGTGGCCGTATCGGGTCCGGAATGCGGTTTTCCACTCACCTACTTCTTTCATTCTCTGGAGCTGATAGCCATGTTTTAAGTTGAGTTAAGGGAATATTAGGGCCACAGCCTCCTGGTCTTGCAGTTCACTCATGAGTGGTAATGGGTATTTGTTTGCCACAGTGAGCTTATTTAACAGTCGGTAATCCAAACAGAGCCTCTTTGACCCCTCCGGCTTTGGAACATATAAAATTGGTGCCCCTGCAGGAGATTTGCTTTCCACTATTTTCCCCTGTTCCTGTATTTTCTTCAGGTATTTGCTTACCAAATCTAGCTGGTGGACAGAAATTGGATATATTGGGCCCCATGGAGGTACTGCGCTGGGTATTAAGGCAATTACGTTGTCAAAGGTTCTTTCCCCAGCTAGTTTTTCTGCTGTTTCTGGTGAAAATACCTTTTTGAATTCATGGTATTCCTGAGGTATTTGCATGAACTCAGTCACATTTGATAGTGTAGAAGATGCTCCCTCGATTCTTCCGATATACTAGGCCTCTTGGCCATGGCCACAGTTTCGTCCCATTCAAATGTCAGGTATATTCCTTCATTCTTAACAGGACTCTGACATTTTTCATCTTTAAATATCTATGTTTGCGCATCCTCGATGTGCCATATGGGATGTTCTGTATGCTGCCACCCAAAAGGGATGATAAGATCATATTTGCCGGCATTGCCAATTTCGCATGAAATATCACATCGTGGGCATTGCTCCTGATTGCTAACAGACTAGGATGTGAATAGTGTTTTGACCCTTTTGGTACTGTAGTTCCCTCGATGGTATAAATGTCTAAGCAATATGTGCGTTTGTGATATTGTAAGTGATATTGGTTAACTAGCTTTTGGTTAATTAAGAATATATTTGATCCCAAGTCTAAAAGCACCCGAATTTGGATCCTTTCTCCACTGGCTTCAATAGTCGCTCTTCCTTTTGAGCATGAATAATAAGGCAGGGATGGTGCTTCTGTTTTGTTTCTTTTGTTATGGCCTCTAGGGGCCTGTGTGGGTCTCTTGTATGAGATCTTTATTGTTGTCGTAAATAGGGTGTTTGTTCTCATGCGCACAAGGTTTTTGCTATTGAAGCTTCCTCAGACAAACCAAAATCTCTGTCTTGGGTGTACTGGGCAGCCGCCTACCAGTGGTCTTTACCCATTGCCGAAGGGTTCCCTTCCACCTGCCTGTTGCTCTAGAACCTGCCTTTGCCTGACTGGAGCCAAACTCGTATCATTACGTGATCGTCATCTTTCTTGTTCTCAGGGGATTCTTCACAAACCGCCTCGATTTCCTCGTGAGTCTAATATGCCTGACCTGTCCACAAAGCCATAGTCTAGAATTGGGACGGATTTAGGCTGCTCCATTTAGTGTGTGAACTAGTTAGCCGTAGTTTCTCATTCTCGGCCCACTTCATTTTTCTTAATGTCCAGAATCCTGTTCCGTTTGTAAAATTATTCTATTGTCCTGTCGACCTCTTATATATTTGCGTTTCTGGAAGGTTTCTCATGATCCAGGTAGACTCATTCATCCTTATCTTTCTTAAGAAGTCCCTTGTCAGCACTGGTCTGTCCACTGTTCCTTGGATCGCGGGATTGGATTAAGGACTTTATAAGGACACAGGTTTAATTTACCATCTTCGATCCTGATGCCCGATACAAACCAAATCTTGCACTCTGCATTCTTCTTTTTGAGATTTAGGTTCCTGGAGTTAGTCCCAGACTAGCACAAGCCGCTGTTCAACTAAATTACTTCTTGCTCGCCTGATATTCTTATGTCTGCTTTACTCCCTTAGATCTGGATTGCTTTTCGTGACTCTTGCTTGGTTTTAAGTTTCCCACGGTAAAGAGTGGACTACCTGCTAGTAGGATATTGTAAAGGTTTATCACCCTTGTTGATTTCGGTTTTGGTAAGGGGTCCGTAACCGAGTACTTGGTCGCTGTCGCTGCCAGTACCTAAAAACCTTAATTATGTTTCATCCATGTCATCCAGTTCCCACATTCTTGGCTGGTTGACTTAGTTAACCTTGGTTGTGGGTGTTGTTTGCTACTTTCCAGCTGTTGTTTCCAGGAGTCATTGATATTGGAGTTTGAAATTTCCCCGTTTCTGTCCTATAACCTATACTTGGGCCTGTTTCCAGCAGAACTTCCCAATATGGTTGGCCAAAGTGCAATGGGTGCATTGATTGGCTTTCTTTCGCTCTTCAAATTTGTCGTTAGTAATTCCTTTATGAGCTTCCACCCATTTTGTTTGCTTAACCTTTCCTTCACCCCGGGCATTTTTCCCTTTTTCCGTTTGTTTTTTCAATTTGTAGGCAGATTTTTCATCTGCTGTATAGGTTTTTCATTTTTTATTTCCAGCAGTGGTCCTGCTAGATTTGGATTCCTATTACCCTTTTTTTTCTGGATGTAACTTTTCCCCTGGTCGTTTTTTCTGAGTAGCCCTTGTTGTTCCTTGACCTATTCTTCTGCCTTGGTAACTTGGCCAACTGCCTTGATCCATTCGCTATCCAAGTCATGATTTTCATGTGATAGTATACACATGGGTTCAATAGGAAGTTGAGGCTAAAATATAGTTCTCCAAGAGATACCAGATACTTCTGCCTTGATGTTGTGGTTTTCCATGGTAAGGAGATTCATCTCTATATCTCCTGTGTACCTGAGCTTCACCATCTTCGCTAAGGCCTTTTGCGCCTTGTGAAGCACCGAGAACTGTTCTGTAATTTTGGCCCAGAAGTTGATCAAGAAATTGTAACCCTTATGTTTAGGGAATCCGAGGTTAACCGTTATTTTCTTCTGGTATGGTATTGCGAAAGGGGCCACCTCAGTTCCTTCCATTCTTCCCAACGCATACTTGATGCCTTCTTCATCGACATCCCATTGCTATGGGTTTCTCCAATAGTAGTCGTCGCAGTTTAGTTACTATACTCGCACATCCAGAGTAGGCTTATAATCAAACTTGAAACTGTGATCTGCATGCCCTCTTTTGGTACGAACTAATGCTTGCCATATTCGGTCTGCCCATGCTTCTGCCACGGATTCGAACTTTCGTCCTAGTAAGGGTCTTTAGCATGGCTCATTACCGTTTTTAGTGGTGCCACCTGCATCTTCTAAGCCAGGGTCATCGTCACCCGGATCAGGTGCATTTGCCGGTAGTGGCGGTGATGGTCATTTCCCACCATTGTTGTTACTTTCTCCACAAACCACTTCCTTTCCCTTTTTTGGACATGGAATGTATCGGGATTCTTGCCTCTTGTCAGCAGTGGCCCCTTATTCCAACCCCAGATTTCCCACTCGCGGTGGCTCCACTGTTTCCCAAACACTAGGTGGGTTTCTGGCAACTTGTAGTTGCATTACTGCCTCGTTAATTTGCTCCAACATACGACTCATTTGGTCTGAGGCTGCATTCTGGTATTTGTAATTGGCTTCTTACTGAATGTGTTATTGTTCTAATCATTGATGCAGTTCCCTTAACTCCAATCAGGGCCGCTCATATTCTTCCTGTGCCGCAACCTGCCTTTGCAGAAGTTGCTCTCTTTGGTGGGCTAGGACCTCTTCCAATTGGCGAGCTCGGTCCTGAGATTCCAGTCCTGTTCCACCAATGTTTAGGTCAAGTTGAGTACTTACTGCTTCGTGCTGTGTAGCCCCTAGTTCTTGAACTCGTAACTTGGCCTCCAGCTTCTTAGTAGTTGCTGTCTGCAGAGTGGTCATCTCTGCTGCCAGCATCTCTTACCCAGTATAGACCAGGTTTAGCTCATCTCCCATGATTTGTTCACCCCATGCGATACAGTATTCATGGTGCCTAAGTTGGTCTGCCATAACCTGCACTTGACTAGATGGTTAATTTTAGGCCAGATGAGTATTGTTGACCGATTCACGTAAGGTTCAGTCGAATTTGCCCCTCGCAAGACTAATACGTTCTGCCAATTTTTCCAATACCTGGTTTCTGGCATCCGTAGGTCTAGGGGTACTTGACCGCGTGTCAGGTGTTGACTTTCTCACTCCACTAGGCTGTGAGAGGTGGTGGAGAGCCAAAGGTGATGTGGAACGTCCAGGTGCATGGTTACTTCACACAAGAGATACTGCATCGATATCAGACATGGCCTAGTCCGTATCCATCGTTAGTTTTAGAGAGGACATTATTTTAGGTGCAGAGTGGATATCTCCCAAATCCCCACTTGGAGGGTGTAAAGGATTTGTCTATAGAGAAAGAGCTGGAAGTTCTACTTTTTTCCCAGTCGTAGTCCTTGAGTGGGTACCAGCAGAAGGATGGCCTGTGACGTTCTTTGTAGATTTCTCAGAGGGCTGGTGGTTTCAGGATGAGTTTAGGGTCAGTGAAGCAGGAGGAATCATAGGGGTAAGGTAGGAATTCGAGATCCGGAAGGGAGTCGGACAGGATAGTTTCGATAGAGGAGAAAAGGTTTTGTAGACGAGGTTCAAGAATAGACTCATCGAGGAGGGTGGAATAAGCTATGAGCTTGTGTGATTTCACCAGTATGACTTCAGGGTAACCGATAGTCATGTATGGAGCCTTGGTAAAAAGTAGAAATATCAATATACTGTTAAGGGTAGTCGATTCTAAGAGCAAGCGAATCTAACTAGACTTATAATCATGCCTCATAAACGGAGATTGTCTAGGAAGGCTCGTAGGTAAAGATTATAAGTAAAACTTATGATATTGATAAGATCTCTTTTCCTTTGCTTGATGATGTCTAAAGCTCGTGAGGAACTTCGATATTTACATCCCGTGTCTGAGTATTCGCAGATTATTTCTAACTTCTATATTTTAATATACTTCCAACTATTTCCGTACTATAATCCTAAGTGCGAGAACCGTTTGATTATAAGAATATTGTTACACCCGCAGCTTATCAACCGGTCAGAGCCATATATTTATTGATAGTGTGAACCATTTCTTAGTCGGAGATGTCGTTCCTCATTCTGAGGCTGAAAGTTTGGTAGTCCATCCTGGAATTTACCAATAGTTTCTTAGAACTCCAAGTGCCCAACTTGGTTCATGACCTATCTGCATACTACCTGCTATCCTGCAGTCTTGCGGATGGATTTCAAGATTACTCAAGACTTACGATCGCTCCAATACCATATCGTATTGCAATGCCTCTCCTTAACAACCTGTTCCAATACGTCCTTAGACCAAGATAGTCATGTTTTCAGTGTCTGAGTAGGTTCTCATATGTCTCCTGGAACCCACTCATTATATTCTCAATTTTGCGCGGAGCGTCCCATTACATTCAGTCTATTCCAGCAAAGGCTGTACCAAAAGGGCCATAACTCTGCGGACACGGATCCTAGGCACTTAACAACAGTTGCATTGGGTCGTCCGAGTCACCCTCCTCAAATCCTCGGATAACAGCAGCCGGTCGGAAAGACAGTTACGACGTATATGGTGTTACAGGTATGGCGCCAATCTTAGGCCTATTGGTAAGAGGACACTTTTTACTCTAGGTGCCCCTGGTGACGTATGGGCCCAACCAGGGGGCCGGAGGGGTATGAGTAGTATCTCTGCCCAATTTTCCATAAGAATTAAGTGCTGGATTCCAGTACTTTGTACCCATGTGCCTAACATGGACCTAGTCACCAAACCAGAAGCCTGGGAAGAGAATTTAACTATCCAATTCTCCAAGATCCAGGCCCTGGTTGTCCTGAATATCAAAATATAAAGATTAAAAGAAACAGCAACAATTCATAATAAGAGATCACCAAGGACGGCAGGATATGACCTACATGTGAGCTAGAAAGTTACGATACCTGCAAAAGACCAAACACCTGTCACTGCAGGTATAGCCATCAAACTACCGGAAGGCACCTATCTGCAGATTGCTTCACACTGGGTTGGTAGTTTAACATCCGATTACTGTCAACGCATAGGTAATCCACGCTGATTATACTCGTGAAATCAAGCTAGTATTGGATAACCAGGGAAAAGACAATTATACTGTTGACCCTAGAAGCAGAATCGCACAGTTAATCTGCGAAAAATATTGTCATTGGAAAATGCGAAGAGGTAGAGCAACTAGCCTCCACTATTAGAGGTGAAGCCAGGTTTGGAAGTACTGACAAACCTGAAGGCCAGAGAACTGTGATCAACAAGATCTCCGCCTCCTCCTTCGGCATATTCTAACGAAGGGGCGAACTTACAAGAATCCTCACATGGGATTACCAGGCAAACCAGCCTAGAAGGATTAATGCGATCAATATCAGTACTGAGTTAGCCATCAAGGCCAAAAAGGGACAAGAAAATAAGAAAACCAGAAATATGGTACCAAAGGAATATCACCAGTACCTGGACATGTTCAAAGAATGAGAAGAAACTCGGCAACGTCCATATCATCCCTAGGTTGATTGAGAAATCGACCTAAAGAAAGGGGAAAACTGTACCTGTAAAAAAACTATACCCATTGGTGGAAAAAGAATTGCAAGAACTCAGAGAATACATCTGGGTCAACAAAGCACAAGGATAGATTCTGGAATCATAGGTAAATGGTAGATCTCCAATCCTGTTTATGAAAAAGAAAGATATCAAATTAAGGCTTTGCGTGGACTACCGTGGACTTAACGAAGTGACCAAACAACATCGATACCCCCTGCCATTAATAGAGGAATCACTGGACAGACTTCAAGGAGCCAAAGTCTTCACGAAATTGGAAATTTGCAATGCCTACCAGATCATCATAATCAAGGACAGGGACAAATGGAAGATAATATTCACAACATAATACGGAATATACCAATGTACAGTGATGCTATTCAGACTCAAAAATGCACCGTGAGCTTTGCAAAGACAGGTCAATTGGATCCTGAGTCAATTTCTGGATATGTGTTGCATTGTCTACCTAGATAATATCCTGAGATATTCAGAAAACGTGGAACAACACCAAATCCAAGTCCGAAAGGATATGGAAGCCTTAAGGAAAGGACTCACACTCAAGCCATCAAAGTTTGAGTTCCATAAGGAACAAACTGAATACCTAGGATTCATTATTGACAAAGCTAGACTAAGTGTCAACCATATCAAAACCGAGGCGATATGGGAATGGAAGCCACCAGAAAACAAAACAGGTATACAATGCTTTGTGGAATGCTGCAACTTCTATCGACGATTCAGAGAAGGGTTCAGTCGTATAGCTAAACCCTTATATGAAGTCACCAAAAAGCATGTTAAGAAGAACAGGACAGAACAACAACATAAAGCATTCGATGAGTTACAACAACGGTTGATATCAGCTCTACTCCTGATACATTATGATCCGGAGAAAGAGATCATGAAAGAAACAGATGCAACAAAATATGAATGCTTGGGCATATTATCACAAAAGGAGAATGATGGAAATGGTGAATAGTGGCAAAGCGCCCGAAACCAATGTCACCCGTAGAATGCAACTATGATATACACGACTAAGAGCTGTTAGCCATTATACAAGCTCTAAAAGAATAAAGAAGATAAGCAAAAGGAAGTCAATATCGAGTCTGGCACTTACCGACTACAAGAATCTGGTACCCTATACCACTCCAAAAGAACTCAACAAGCGACAAATTCGCATAAGCGAAACACACAACAGATCCGATATCAAGGTACAATACCAACCTGGAAAATACGGAGGAAAGCCAGACGCCCTAACAAGAATAGCTTAAGACATCCTTGGAAAAGACCATGCAAGGATTCAACAGACACACAGGAGCCTGCTACCATGGAACACTACTTTGGGGCCAAGGAAGTAGTAAAGTTTACAGAGGAGTACGCAGGAATCTGAGAAGCGAGCAAAACCGATATACAGAGGAGGACAATCTATGATGACCTGGCAAAAGGATATAAGGAGATGAAACAAGTGGCACCTGGTACATGCCAATGGAGGGAAGGATACCTTTGGTATCAAGGAAAGGTTTGAGTGCTAAAAGAAGAAGCTATAAGGACAACGATAATATGACAAAACCACGTTGCACCAAAAGCTGCCCATGGGGGAATAAGCAGAACTACCACCCTCCTAGTCAGACAATATTACTGGATAAGGATGTGAGACGATATCAAATGATATGTCAAAAACTGCGATAACTGCAAATGGAAGAAAGCAATCCGTCATGCACTATATGGATTGCTGCAGCCAAACAAAGTACCGCATCAACTATGTAAATCCATAGCAATGGACTTCATCACCGACCTTTCGATATCACCCATTTATGATGACATACTGATAATGATCGACCAATTAACCAAAATGAGTCATTTCATACTTTTCGAGAAGGACATAAATACACAAGACTTTGGGCAAATATTCCTGAGGGAAATATTTCGCATAGATAGACTACTATAGGATATTATCACGGATCGAGGAACCTTGTTCACATCGAATCTATGGAGAGAAACAACGAAATCGTTAGCGACAGAAACTAGATTGAGTACTGCTTTCCATTCTCAAACTGATGGACAAACTAAGAGGTTAAAAGAGATACTTGAATAATACCTACAAGCCTACATCAACTATCAACTAGACAACTGGGCCAACCTACTACCATTGGCAGAATTCGCAGACAACAATGTATGACAAGAAACCATAAAGACCACACCATTCTATGCAAAATATGGCCACCACCCTGAGCATGAGGCTATTGGCCACATGATACCAGAAGAAAGAACTGATAAGACAGGAATGGATCAGCTGTACTGTATCCTACGTCAGGAAATAGTCTGTGTACAGTTACGACAAAAGGAAAATTATGCTTAACATCGAAATCCCGATCAGAATCTTAAGTCAGGCGATATGGTCTGGTTACTGCCAAGGAACATCAGGACCACAAGACCATGCAAGAAGTTGGATTACAAGAAAATCGGTCTATACATGATCCTTATAAAGGTGGGCACGAGTGCCTATAAATTGGCCATGCTACACAGCTGAAGGTTCACAATACCTTCCACATCTCACTTCTAGAATCCTATGACACTAATCAATTCCCCTCACAAAGATAAGCACCACCACCTCCTATCGAGATAGAAGGAGAAAGCTAGTATCAACTGGCAAAAATCATTGATTCATCCATACACGGAAGAAGCCTACAATACCGAGCTAACTGGACTGGCTACTTACTAGAACACGACAAAACTTGGTACCCTGTGGAGAATTTCAACAATGCCAGCATCACAATTGAATGTTTCCATCAGCAGTACCCAGAAAAACCCAGAATTGGTTACAAGCAAGATGGAATTCATGGAGGAACAAGCATAGGAACAAGCGACCTAGGCAACTGGCGACGGTTAGGGCGATTGCCCAAGTGCTATCACACAAACCAGCTCAAGATATGCAATGCAGGAGGAAAAATAAAAACAGGCATACATAACACAGTCTCATAGTCTGCCTACTATGTCGACCACTGCCAGCTTCATTTACGCGATAAGGAAGGATCAAATTGGTATCCTAAAAAACCAAAAATACACAAACTACAGCAATCCCACAAGGAAATGTCCTGAACCCACTGCTTCAATGATAACTGCATAGTACATCGACATGACAATATGGATGCTGGGTTTTACCCAAGAAGCACTGGAGAAGTGGCACCCTTGAACAAAAATGATGCATGCATATGGAAAAGGAAAGCAATTGTGAGGACACAGTTGAGGAGAGAGGAGGGCAAAAATATTGAAACAAATACTATTCCAGATGTGGGATGGCAGGAATATCAAATTGAGGGGTTACGAAACCAACTTGGCACTGCAGAAGCCTTACTTTGGAACCAAAGACAGGATATGATGAGCTATCAGAGATGATTGCGGACCGAGATAGAACTATTAGAACAGGGAACCTATAATTGAAGAGCTACAGAAAGGTTGGCAGCACACCGAACATCAGGTTCGGACGGCGAGAAAGGAATTATGCTCGATTGGCGAAAGCCTGACAAAGATAGAACGTAGAGGCTGATGGGACGCCGGCTGATTGGTAAGAGGAGCTAATGTCAGGATTGATGACTAAGCAAGGCAGGATTTCACAAGACTCATAGTTATGAGTCATAAGGCTGATAGGTTTCTCACTATGAGTCAATAATAGTTATAGGGTTTTACAGGATTAACACTAGTAGAATCATTGTTTGAATGTTATTTGGTTGATTGTGCGAATGACTCACACTTGTGAGTCATATGATACATGAGTTTCGCACATGACTCATATTATGAGTCATGATTTTTGCGCAGGTGACCACTTTGGGGCATATGATTAGTCTCATGAGGTATGATTAGTTTTGGAACGTTGTGCAGTAGACTCAGGAGAGTCAGCTGATGGATTTCATACTATGAGTCACTATGAGTCATAGAGGTCGTGTGACTAATAAGTATGAGTCAACGGGATAAGGGTTGTGGGAAGAGTGCCTAAATAAGGACCACTAGGCAGCCTGTAAGTAGGACACGCTTCGCTTCCCCATTTTCCTGCCCCTACAGTTTGCACCACCATGTCAAAAGTGTACTCGATTCTCACAATCCCACCGACACCTTTCCTCTCTTAGGTGCTTGCACACCCTAACACTGGTCATGGCGCAAGCCGGTCCCCCTCCTCCCCCTCTTTTTGCTGCTGCTCCTGCACCACCCTCAGCCACTGCCTCCACAATAGACATCCCCCCATACCTCAGGTTCCTATCCTTCTTCCTTGACGAAACCAAGGAAGTCATCAACTTTTCATCCTCTCAGGTCCCCACCCTCTCCCCGTCTGGCCTTGATGACCTCTCCACTGGAGAGATTACCTTGATCGCCCTCCTATACGGCACCCTTCGTGCAATTTCTGCCCTCAGCGCTCTTCTTGACTCTCATTCCTCAGCGGTCGCACTTCTCAGTGCCGGATTACCCAAGCCCTCTCCCACAGCAGATCCTGCGGCCCCCAACCTTGACTCAAACTACTCGAAGCTTCGTGACCAGGCCTACCGTGTCACACTCGCCCCCCCTCCTACTAATATTTCTGGCCCCCTTATTTCTGCATGCACTGGCACGACCCAGAGACACTCAGGATCCCCATCTCCCCCACTCCGCCCTCCCCCTCCCCCTGCTACTGAAGGCTGCCCTCTGGTAATCCACCGTTTCTCAGGCGATCAGTTTTGGGACCGTGATACTTCTGCCCCCTCCTATGACCAGATTGTGGTAGGTAGGAAGTTTAGGAGAAAGCCTCCACCAAGCCCTCCCTCTGCGGCCAAAGTTGAGGCTACTGCAGCCACCCAATTGACCCTGACCTGCTTCAACTCTGGCTCTACCTCTCCTCAACCGCAATCACCGCCCTCTCCACCACATCTCACAACCGCCGTCAGCAGGTTTTTTGCCCCCCTCTCCTCATCAGCCCTCCGCCCTAATGCAGCAGTTATATCCGGCCTCCATCCTGACCTGGCCGTCTCTGTTTTAGTTGATGCAAACTCCTCGCTCCCCCGGGGATTCCAGGCCTCTGTCAATGATCGAGGCTCTGTCTGCCTCACTGACCTCTATGGTCTGGGCCCTGCCCTCTCGTACACCCCCTACTATAAGGCCCTCACTAGGCGCCTCAATCAATCTTTTCTAGTTGGCGAGAACCCCTGGTTCCCATTCCACCCAGCCCCGACAGCCGTACAGATAGCGATCCACTCTGTCCCCTCCTCCTGCCTCCCCAATAATGAATACGACCTCTTCTCCCACCTCTCCACCTCAATCCTAAACTCCACTGGTGTCCCCGTCCTCTCTACTAGCTTCCTTAATAGGGACCCTGCCTCACACCTCAAGCACTCCTGCTCAGTTGTTATAAACACCGCCTCTGAGCACGTCTCCTCCCTCCTCCCTCACGTCCCTCTATTCCCAGCCATTAGGAGATCTGAGAGGGCCTTCTCCTCCTCCCCCTACACACAGTGCCACAACTGTTGGGCCTTTGGTCATGTGGCCCCCCGATCCAAGACCCTCCACCCAGTCTCTCCCTTCTGCTCCCTTCACCTCACCTGAGCTGACCACAGATGCTCCAATCCCTCATGCCCCAAGTAGGGTAACACTAAATCCCTACCAAATTGCTGCCTGACCTCCCCCCCACACTGCCTTAATTGCGATGGTGATCACTTGGCCCATGACCGAGACTGCCCATCTAGGCCCCCTCCTCCCTCCCCAGCACCCCCTTCCGCC
>QFET01008536.1:0-32100 GCA_003316355.1 Tuber calosporum | reverse complement strand
GGGAACGCTGAGTCCTTCCACTCCTAGCCCGTGCGACTGCTTCTTAGCGATACGTTCCTGGAATCACCTTTCGGTCGGTGACATAAACGGATGTTCGTAATAAGAGTAAAGTATAGATTGAACTAATAGGTAGAATATAATATAGGAAGTAACTTAGGTGGTTGCGTGAAGAGCCAGCTATCTGTGTCCGTGACCCTCCTTATATAGGCGCTCTTCCCACAACCCTAACCCTGGTGACTTTACTATGAGTCACCTCTTTACTATGACTGCCGTGTGAGTCATAGTATAACAAACGTCCTATGACCCACAATTTGAGTCATAGTATACAATCCCCCTAGTATCCAATTTCCATAAAAGATCATGTGCGCTAATCGCGTCACATGCGTGAAACCCCTGACTCATACTTGTAGTCAGGTGCGAAAGTCATAACATCATATGACCTCACAATCGTGAGTCATGAAACAATAAATCAAATCAAACATCATAATCATAAATGATCTCACAAATCGTAAGTCATGTGAAACATTCCCTATTGCTAAGTCACGATTTGTGACAGAGTGTGATATTTTATGATTAGGATAAATATATATACCAGCTACATCAATTTATGTACAATCAAAAGCAATCTCCGAAGATAACGCGTACCTAACAGCGACCTTCAATTGTCTTTATACTTTCTTTATATCAAATTCTTTCTTTATTCTCAGTTGAATTCTCTAAAGTCCTGATTTAGCTATATTGCTTTTCACATAACGATGGATATCGATCCTGGTCTTTTCTCTTCTGATAATTATATTAATAGGTCCACCTCAGAGTCTGCTGGGAGTTCTATTGATAATCAAAGTTTATTTGATACTGGTAAGTTTTGATTTGAAATTTGTAAATTATTCTTTAAAAAAAGACTAATGAAACTGGATACTAAAAATAATACAAAAGCTGAGAGCTCTATAAAACACTTGAAATCACTGTTTCATGCATGCTCCTGCTTACAAAGGTGTATGCAGAATGCAGATCCAGAAATATGGATGAAATGGCTTAACTATCATGATAAACTATTCCGATCTGAGAAAATGGTAAGAATTACCTATCTACTAGCACCAAAGTTATTCAATGATGCCAATGTTGCAAAAGAGTGGAAAGAGCAACATAAGGATTATCGTTTGCACAAGCAAGATAAAAGGAAGATCAAGTATCTTCTTCCCTTTATAGATACAGTTTGTTTAAAGGGTTTTACTTGCTTTTGGAATATTTCATTAGATAGTCTATACAGTATGATTCATCACCTATGCATAACACAAATGCCCTTTGCCAAGGCCTATGGGAATCTTAATTCTCTAATTGTATTCCTTCTAACAATATCCCCACTGAAGTTGTAGTAAAGGTAGAAAGCTTTCTTCTAAATATGAAGAAAGAAGAGGGAAAAGTTATTGCAATACGAGTATACTGGAGAAGATTGCAGAAAATTCAAGTTACAAGGTATATGGAAGTAGAGAAAATTGTTTAATCTTCCGTCCCATCTGGCCTATTGTATTATTTACAAGAAGTATCTTGTTTCTCTTGGTTTAAAAGAACTAGAAGCCCCAGTATCTTTTACTAAGTTTTATAGGATATGGAAAACTTCATCAGAGTTACAATTTATGAAAATTCGAAAGGCATTAGAGAATGTTGGCGATGAGTGTGCGATTTTACACAACTTACTCAAGGGTGATAAGAATCGAGAGAGTAGATTTACTGACAATGCGTAAGATAATGAAAGTACTAATACAGAAGTATTAGAACAAATAGAAGAGAGAAACAATTAAAACTGCATCAAGAGGACTATGGATCATGTCATACTGCATATGAGAGAGAGACATTGAGGAATCAAAGCAGGCTGAATTAGAAACTTGTTCTTTATCCTTTGATTTTCAACAAGTAGTAGAAATTCCTACTGTTCCACAACAGCTATTTCAATGGTATTACTGGTCCCCTTTTAAGTTATTTGTATTTGGTATTGTTGATAATGCAATTGACCTGCAATATGATACCATGTTTACAGAAGCACACTAGGGTAAAGGAGTTAACCAAGTTGTTTCAATTCTACATTGTTTCTGAACAGGAACTTGAATGCTTAAGGCGAAGATTCATCCTTGGGCTGAAAACTGTGTGGGGCAAAACATGAATGGGACTATGTACTGGTACTTGTCTTGGCTTGTTATAACACAGTAACTAAAAGAAATTATCTTAGGATTTCAGATAAAAGGTCATACAAGAAATAGCGTTGATCGAGGATTTGGTCCAGTAAAGCAAAAAGCTAACAGAAATGAGTTTTGGACTCCAGAGATGTATGCAGTGCTGGTTGATACTACTGATAAGGTAGGTAAGATAAAAGCAGTAAAGTTTTTCAATAATCCTCCAGAAACTCTGTTTCGAGATTGGGAGTATGCTTTCAAGCCTTATTTGAAAGTACTACAAGGTATTCAAAAGTATCAGTTCTTTCGCTTTACTTCTGCAAATCCATGTATTGTTGAGGTAAAAAGACTTCCCGACAATGATTGGATTACAGTTGATACAAGAAAAAAGGACTTTCTTTTATCAAATGTTGTGAGTATTGAACCTGTAGGATTACCAGATATAGGATTGAATTCAGAAAAACAGCATGATCTTTGACAGAAATTCTCTGTCTATACTCCTCCTGAATATCAGAACCAATGGTACTACTCTGAGCCTGATATTCAACTAATATATACAGTATGGAAGAGGAAAAACTCTTGTCAGTTAATGGCATAAGAAGTAAAGCGAGAGATGTGTCTGAAATTGGATAAGGACAAGCAAATTGAGGAAAATTTACCACAATCTCTAACTACAATTTCAGAAAAGCGGGGTCGTGGCTGTCCTCCTGGTTCAAAAAATAAGTGAAAAGCAGTTGATTCAAGTTAAAATTCTTATTCAGCACTTATTATATATCTTAATGCATGTTAATAATTGTCAAATATGTTCAAACGTATTAAATTTATGTGAAAAGAAATATATTTACATAGCATGAAATACAAAGGAAAGAGGACTATAATTTTCTCTTCTAAAGGAATATCCTGCATAGGTAGTTAAGTTATATCAATTTCATTGTTAAAAAATGGTTTCCTTTATTTATCAAAATGCTTGTGGTTGCTATGCAAACTAAAACCTCTCCTAACTTCAGACACCTTAAAAGCAATCTTACATAATTTTTCTGAACTGCACCCAGTTAGATGTTTTACAAGGTAGCCTATTCAGCACTGTTTAATTACCTATGTCATACTATTATAGAGAAAGGCTGAGAAATATCAGGGAAGCTTAGGTGCAACAGTAGGTATAGGATTGAGCTTCTCAAAAGCTTATAATCTTAGTAACTGAATATTGAGAACAAAATATATATTATCAAGGTCTCTTCTCAGTTGACTAATGATCCCTTAACCCCATAGTTTATTAGACTTTTTTGATTTTTGATTATCTAATATATCCACAGTTAAAACACAGGAACCTTGTGAAATGCTAGGTATGGTAAAAATGAAACGTTAATTTCCTACATGCAAATCCTAAGAAAATAACAAAGCTACTTCTCACGTATTAATGACTATAACATCACTGCACTCAATTTTGGCTACTACTCTAGTAAGTATAGAATGAAATTAAATCAAAAGAAATCATAACTGTAAGGAAAGATAAAGTATTATAAAGAAAATAACATCTCAATCTGATTCATGACCAGATGAGTGCAAGCGTCTACAGTGTAGGTAGTAGGGAATGAGGGATAGAAGCTAGTATGTATACTGTGGATGTAATTAACCAGGTGAACAGTAAAGCCTAGTTTGTCCAAAGGGTGTACCCAGAAAGGAGGTCGCTCCAGAAGGTGGAGCTGCCATAGGAGTGTTACAGTGTAGTCAATTCAGTACGGTCAAATTGCCTATGCCATGCATGTTTCGAGAGTGTGGGAGAACTGTCAGGAAAACTCTGTAAAGAATAAAGATAAAAGGGTAAAGATTGTCTCAAAAGCTTTAAAGTTGTTTAACTAATAACTGAATATATTCTTAAGGTCTCTTCTCCGTTACTTGATGATACCTTAACTATGGGTTTTGATTTTTTGATTATCTTATATATTCGCTGTTAACATAGAGGAACCTGCATGGAGCACTAGCTATAGCATAAACGAAATGTTAATTTCATATGTGCAAAACAAAAGAAATAACTGCACAAGTTCTCCCCTAGTGATGACCATACCATCACCGCCCCCAAAAATGGCCACTAATTCAAAAAGTATAGAATGAAATGAAAAAAAAAGAAATCATAACTGCAAGGAAAGATATAGTAGGAAAGAAAAACCACTGTTTGAGCCAAAGCTGGAGGAGGATGAGACAACGGTAGCGAAAACTGATTGCATGGTAGGTGGGAAGTTCGTGTGTGTGGCGCGGATGTATGAGGCAAGACTTAGGATTATCTACAGGTCGACCCTAGGTGGAGAGCTATGGCCCACCGAGGACAGCTTCGGAAGGTAAAGATAGCGTTCTTGGGACTTAGAGGGACAGTAGAGAATTGCATGCTCAAAGGTTTCATCCCGTGAGTAGCAGGAAGAGCAGGTGGGAGAGCGATCGGCATCGCTCCATGAGGGTTGTTCAGGAAGATAACTCTTGCCAGAACGCATCTGGTGTATTAACCCAGCTGTAAAGCCGTCGAGGCCAGAAAGGCATATAGGTGGAGGGATGGCTTATACTGGTAGTAAGGGTGGGTGGGGACAGGACTGTCCAATGAGCGAGGAGGTCCTTACTGCAGTCTTCCTTGATCAGTTTGTAAGAGAAGGCACCTGGGATTGGAGGAGGGGGGGCAAGGACTGTGCCCGGAGGAGGTGGCAGTTTATCTGTCTGAGCTTGAAACCATCCTGTATCACCTTAACCAAGAGGTAGCACATCCCATCGATGGGGAGGTGAGAGCGGATGGCAGGAATGGGCATTAGTTGGTCCCAGCAGTGAGGGATATAGTTGGCCTTAAAGATGCGAATGAGGGGGCAGAGGAGTCACCTGCCTTAAAGTTGGAGGAAGATGGAAATTATGGAGGAAGCCAGGCCGCAGCCGGGTTGATCTCGGGAGGGGAGCAGGCAAGCCGTAGTGCAGCCATCCTGCGGCGATGGGGCAGGAGTGAGTTGAGAGTAGGGAGGCAATCCTTAGAGGGTAGGATGGGCACTGGAGTGGTTGAGAAGCAATTGGTAACCCACTGTTGGACCTTGCTCCAAAAGACTTCCATTTCTCCCATCATGGCAGCGTTGGGGATGAGGAGGTCAGCTCCATAAGAGAGGATAGGTAGGAGCAGGCCCATAGCCAGCCTGCGGTTTAGGGAGGGGACTATGCTGATGCCCAGAAAATCGAGTTGCCTTATGAGAACAAAGGCCCCTTGCACAAGGGTTAGCCTCTTGAGGAAGTGAGTAGAGGTTTTCATCGAGGGTGACAACTAGAATCCTAGCGACCGTACTATGGAAGAAGGGTGGAAGAGACTCCTATCGAGAGACACAGGAGCCAGTGAGGTGGGAGAGCGATCCCTTAGAATGCGCCAGTGGATGAGTTCGGTTTTCGGGATGGAGAAGAAAACTCTAAGTGGGGTAGCCTTCCTGCAAAGGTGGGTGTAGTATTGTTTAAGAAGCTGTGTATTCCTCCAGTATGACCCAGACCCAACAGTAACAGTAAAATCATTAAAATAGGAATACATAATCCCCTAAGAGAGGGACAAGTGTAGGGAAGATACATAAATTAAAAATAATAAAGGAGAGATAGGGGAGCCCTCAAACAAGTCCACAAGGCAGTGCAATACTAGCACTATGTGCAACCGAAGGCAAATTGACTGTAGACAAGAGTCTGGGGAAAGGGGCAGTAGTAGGGTACCAGCTGGAAAGGAGAGGAGCAGTAGGGTGCTAGCCATAGTTGAGGAAGTTAGGTACGAGTCTCATAGTGGGGGCGCAGTAGGGTGCTAGCAGATCCTCTTGAGGAGATAAGGAGGAGGGGTATACCCAAATATCAGGCACATCAGCAAAAAAAATTCTCCCTCATGTATTACCTATATATCTCCCTGAACAGGCTGGTAATACCAGCTCCCCCTGTCCTTCCAGTCCCTCCCGTAATTCTATCGTTGTCAGAAAACTCGCGGGGCCTCCCCACAGCTCAATCCAGACCCCAAACGTCATTCATCGCTGTCTTTTATCTGTAGCCCTGTGCTTACTTCACACCGGAATCCATCTTGCCTAACTGACCCCCGTTTGTTTTTTGGCTTTTCCTGCCACGCCACTTTGGTCGTTGTGCGGCTCAATCTTCCCTGTCTGAGTCCGGAAAAACCTCTGCGTTTCTCGACTCCCTATCATAACTTGGCACTTTCCCTTCCCACTGATTTCTCCGTTATGGACGCCGTCCCCCTGGGGACCTTCCTCACACCTTAATATGCTCTCTTCACACCTGTGTCGTTCCCATATAAACTTTACTATTTTATTCTCATCACTGCTCGCTTAGAAAATATCATTATAAGTCTCATTTGCACCGCTCTGTGTTCTTTCGAATGTATTTATCTTACTTTGTTTAATATATTCTATTAAATGTTTCTATATCAATCCTATTATTTACATAACAGCATTTATTATCTACTCCGGCATCCTCTGGTACTAAATGCGCCATGCCCATTATCCTTTTGATGCCAACTACACTTTCCGCTGTCCCATTTGGCCCTTACGCCATTCCAAAAGTGACGGTAACAAGTCCTGTAATATCGCCTAACTTTCCGGAATTCTCAACATAAAGTCTATCTACCTATACCAGTCTATTAACATTACCCATTGTTAACTCTCGAACCTTCATTATTGATACCAAACGCGCTGGGTAATAGCCTTTCAACGCCCCATAAATACTTTTATTATCTGAATCCACCCAGACCCAATCGTTTCTACTCCGACCCGTGGACCTCCAAAGCTGAGGGCCTGTACACCGAAGATGGTGCCATGTAATCTCTCGCGCGTCCTGAGAGTCCTCAACCGGACCTCGTAAAAGCTGACATATCTCGACGGCAAACTGCTTGACCGTATCCAGATCAAGCTGTAGACTTACAGATGATTTCCGTCGATATTAGTCGAGTAAAAGGTGGGGGAGATTTTTCAACGTCTGACTGAATTGAAAAACAGTTCCGATCGTTGCTGTAAAACCCATTGGTTGCTTAGTTACGGATCCTACCCTCCGCTTGTGCTCCTTGTCATGTTGTTCGTCCTCAATACGACGTGGTAAACTCGCTTCAACATTCATTTCATGAATTTCGAAGCTGTCAAGCCTGGCAGACATTCTCAGGATTTGATGGCTCGCATCGTTTTTATTTGACCGCCGATAACCCTCTTTGATAATTGTTTTGTGATTTGACTCTCCTGACTCCGTAGAATACATTTGAATATTCCCAAAGCGCCGTACATGGTCCTCAAAGTGACTCAGCAGGTGTATTTTAACAAAGTTAAAGTCTACATCCTCATCGTAGATATCAGCGACAATTCCATCTAAATCGCGACGCTGTTCGTCCGCAATACGACGTCTTTTGAATGCTGTGGCTCCGGAAAGGGGGTGTTGATTAAGTACTTGGCTATTCTCACCCCTAATCCTTGTACTCACCTCTCGCACCTTTCTCGTGGTGGACTTATCTTTTCGGTACTCCTTACAAACATCTTTGTGATCATGAAAGGCTTTTAAGAACTGTTCGACGTATTGAATCGTCTCATATGTATGGCTTGTATATTGTGACAATAGGGTAAAGTCCACAATCGATCGGACACAGGTCAAAGCTTTGGTAAATCGGGACATTCTACGACACTTGGACGACATAACGAAGATGCAAAACACGGTAGTATTACTTTAAACAGATTCCTCATCTCTTTTCCAGTCCACTGCAAGATCCGAGTGTATTCTTTGTTCGGTGCAGAGTAACCGGGATAAACAGCCAAACTCTTCCAGATCGCATCGAATGTTTGTAACCACTTGAACTTCTTTAGAAATCCAAATACCTATTTCATAAGGTGTGCTTCGAATATTCCGAGGTAAACAACGTGAAGAATATCGGGTTAGGGCAAGTTGTACTGTTGAACGTTCGGAAGACCCCAAAAGGCGCTTGACAGCAATTTGAACCTATGATCTGTGAGTATTTGCCCTGCTTGCTTGTCGTTATCACAGTACCGGTTGAAGAGATTTTCGTATTTTCTATAATCTCGTTTTGCCGCGGGGCGTCTCAAATGGGACCCTAATTGTTCCGGTCGTACCTCACAGACAGCGCACTGATTCTGTTTTCAAACCGTGTAATGTGACGTTTTCCAAGTGATCTGCAATCCAAGCCGCGAGACGTGGAAAACATAACCTGACCTTTCCATCGGCACATTCAACCTCAATTCCGGCATTTCCCTATGCAACCATTGGCGCAAAAATCGCCTCTATCAAATCACAAAGAATCTCATTGTTGACCTGCCTTTGCCGTGCAACTCGTGCTGCTACTCCCAGCATCTTCGGGGGGACGGGCAAAAGCGCCAAAAGGACGGTCGCATGTTTTGAGGTCTTATTCCGGGTTTTCGATATGATATTCCCAATTGTCATATAGATTGGCGAGGCTTTCTTAACTCCCAAAAAATTCGTTAAAAAGGTAAAATCTGAGGCACATATGATTGGTACAAGTGTTGCTCCATCAGGCAATGTATCCTTTGTTCGCTGTTAATTTTAGGTTCTGACACGCGGTGTTGATGCGCCGTGGAACATCGCATTTGAACCTACCTGTGTTTCCCACCACCAATCCACCGTGTGCATTTCAGAGTAAACTCGATGTGGTGGCTCTTCACTATTCCTTTCCTTGACCGGGGCGTAAACTAAATCTTGTGCAATACATCTTTGACTAAGGAGATATCTAGCACAATCAATAGGATTGCGGAAAAAGAATTTCTGTGTCGAGGAAGCTTTATCGGGTTCTTCCCTGTCGAGTATTTCTTATATACGGTCAATATTGGATGTTCTGATGGTAGATTTATGTACAGCTTCACTAAACGATACAAACCCCTCTTTCCAGCTCTTCATCCCCATACCTGATTCCATCTCATCAACAGCCTCAAGGTGCCGATAGCTAGATTTAATATTACTGTCTTCGGGCCTCAAGTTCATCTTGAAATATCTGTTGACGTGATCCTTTGGTACCTCCGCTTCAATAAACCAGCGTGCAAGCTCGAAGTCAGACTTGGTTCTGAATGGTAGCCACATCTCGTCTTCACAATTTTCTCGCTGTACAACGTCCCGTATAGATCTCCCCGCAGTGGCGTGTTTTGTCGGTATGGGTAATCCAACCCATGGTGCCCTTCCCTCAGTATCAGAACACTTGTCGCTTTCCACGTCCGAATGGCCGGTGTTTGCGTCACTGTCGATCTCATTTTCGTCTATGTTCAGTTCAATTTCTGGAAATTCGTTACCGATCAGATCGAAAGGTTGGTCTGAGTCCACCGGTAGCGTGATCTGAGTTGGACGTTCTTCGTCGCAAATGGGCTGTTTGAGTGTTCTGCGAGATTGTACAAAGTCAAAATGTGCAGTTTCCATATAGTTTCTATACCATGTACTGGACTTGTATTTTTTCCTGCAGTACAGGCACTGGGACTCTTGTACTATTCTGTAAGAAATTAGTTTGAACGGGAAACAGCACAACGAAGACGCGAACAAACCAAACTTACTTTCAGGACTGGTCTGACCATGTACTTGAACACGTGTGACCATCGGATAGCTAGTTTCTTGACCGGAGCTGCACTTTAGAGATAGATCGTACGCGAGAAGGTACCAATGGAACAAACCTCGTCCCACTAGATCTTAGAGTTAGAGATATGGCAGGGGGAGAAAAAAAAAGCGAAAACTATCCAGATACACCGTATGGCCCATAGGCGCAGCTGTGTTTTTTCTCACCTACCCCTGAGCAAAATTGTAATGAGGGCACAGATCGTGTCCGTTCTTCGGCCCTAAACTCCCTCCCCATAACCTAACCCGTACTAGGCCCAGGGCTATTTATCCAGAGAACATCTCCCCTTGATTTTCTATATTTATCGTTGCACAAACAAGGAGAATTTATCTTTGAAATCCTGAACGTTGTTCGGCTCATTGCAGACTTTGAAAATGCTAAACATCATGTCAAGCGCCTATATGTGAATTTCCCTTATCCGAACCTATACCAAGACAGCAGGGGTAGTCCCAAGTCCACCAATCACATCGCCGTACCTCAATCCTCTCATAAAAAGCTTGTTCATGTTCGTTCGACTTACCTTTCAAGTGTACAAGCTTACTTTGTAACCTTATTGTAACCGTACGCCTGTACTATTTTGTACAGGCTGAGAAGAACGTTCAACATTCAAGATGTGACGTTCAACGGTCTCTTTCAAACTTGTCAGAATTACTAGAACTCTTGATATAGCGACAAACACCTTGAATAGTACGTTCTTCCTTGTTATATGGACCCGCTCTACCCTGCCCTTTCTCTTTCTTCTTCTTCATTCACCATATCCTCTAGCAGCCTCTAACAGTCCTTTTCGAGCATCAAACAGCGACTTTTGTCTTTACAACAACATCTTATACTGCCGGTATGGTAATTCTTTTGCGCGATCATAAAGTCTCACTGACACTTCACGCCAACCCACAGTAAGTCTCATACATCGTTCCTAATGTCTAAAATGAGCCATTCTCAGGCCTTTCATTAGCTACCGTATACTGATCACTGTGCGCAGAATCACTTACCGTTGAAGCCATCAGTCACTTCCCCCTGTAGCTCTTCTAGTGTAGCTTTGTCATCCCGGGCATCTTTTTTAAACCCACGCTCGTCCCCGCGAAAAATCCAGTCACGGTAGAAACAACTGTTTTCGACCCCATAAAGATAAGTTTATTACCCAATTCATCTCTCTTGGCTCTTTCCTTTCCTTCCTCATCTCCCAAGATCAAACAAACACAAACCTTTGAAGCCTGGCCTTCACCCATTCCTTCGGTGACTGGTGAAGGCCTTGTTGATCCTGTGCACGGCTCGTATGGGCTACTCTCCGGATTTTCTTAATGGGAAACAATAACTAATCGCTACTCGCGAGATAGATTAGTGGCTCCCCATTTTCGGCTGCGAATCCTCTTAAGGTTAGTCCCCTGCGCGTCTTATTGGGACCTTTCCCAAGATAGATTAATTAATGATGACTATTGGCTAGGTCTTGTGCAATTTTCTGTCCTCTTCTGCACGCCAAGAAATCCGTTCTTAATTAAGGTTAGTCCTCTGTGCATCTCATTTGCTCCTTTTTACGGAGAATCTGATTGGTTGCTAGCATGCCACGTCCCACTACTGCCGAGTTCCGTACTGAGCTCAATCTCAATGGTGCTGGAGGCACTGTCGCTGGGAGACGACACCGTGCCCTTCGGACGTTCATTCTGGGGAAGGTCCAGGAGAAGGGTATCACCAGCCGTATACAGGCCGGCGATATCCTCAGGGGTCGACTCAGAAGTTAGGTAATTGCCCACACTACCCTCCAAGGCTTTCAAGCCAAATTCAATTCACACCAGAACGGCCCATATCAGGCATTCCACGTCGCCCTGAATACCTTCATCATTGACGTGCTGAAGAAGGCAGCCGAGTCTTAGAGGAATGCCTGACTCAATTCTGTTGATGAGTACGCCGATGAGGATGTGGGCGCCGGCGGTGCTTCGGGTGCCAGATCGGGGGGTGGAAGAGACCTTGCTCGTCCACAATGAACTTTTCATGAAGAGAGACCGGTGCTCATATTATTCATTGAGATGTCAGGTGCCGTTGCTGGGTAGGCTCGCCAGCTGCCCTGCGTTGTGCATGGTGGCAATACGTCAAATAAGACTTGGCTGGCGATCCACCGGTACTACACTTTGCAGGAGCTTGGCGAAGCAGCCTGTCGGTACCTGGATAATCAGGAGCACCCCCGACAGTTCATTAGGATTCTTCACGATATTCAAGGAATGAATGTCACCCCCGATGCTGCCGACCAAATCGAATTGATCAACGACGATCAAGTTAATGCCTGGCTCCGTCACTCCCGGTTCACCACCCTCACAGTTACTTGCTTCCTCCACCGCGATCCTGCTGTTCCTGCCGACGGTGGCGACGTCGTTCGTACTAATACACCTCTTGATGGGGGCAATCGGCGCTATCTCGACCCTGGCTAATTCGACGTCGCTGAGTTCTACACAGAGCCTGATTCCGACTCTGATGTTGAGGAGGACGTTGGGCGCCGCGTAAAGCGCAGAAAGGCCTTTCCCATGTCTCATGCTGGCTGGCAGAAGAGGATTCTGAGCAATGATCGCAAGGTCATTAGGTTCCACAAGCACTCCCGGGAACTCATTTCTCGCGCTCGTGTTAAGCAGGGAGCAGGTTATATGAACCTTTACGCTGGACAAAATGTCTCAAATGTGGATTTGCCTTCGGGCGTTCCACCTCCCGCGTGCGAGGCACCACCTGTGGGTGGCGATGGCGATGGCGATGGAGACTGAGACGGGGATGGGGGTAATTAGGACGCGCTTGGTCTTCTTGGGTTTTCGGTTGGGTTTCTTTGTTTTACTAGGTTTCTTTGGTTTTGTTTTCATTTCTATCAGCTACTTAGGGGGTCTCCAAGGCTAATTTATTCCTGGCTGCGTCTTCTTTGGACCTTCGGATTGCGGTTCATTTGTTCTATGAACCTTTTTACTCCTGCTCCAACCTTTATCTCTGCGGCGCTTATTTTCTGGAGCTTATTTGTTTGTGCCAGGGTACGTCTTCTTTGGGCCTGCGGGTGTTTTTTGTTTCATGGACTTTACTACTTTTGCTCTAACTTGCATCCATTTGGCGACGGTTTTCTAGAGCTTGTTTGTTTGTGTCGGGCTACATCTTATTGGAGCCTTCATATGTGTTTTCATTGGTTTCATGGGGCTTTCTTATCTTTTTTTGCTTTTTTGCTTCTATCTGCGAATCATTTTCTTAATCCTGTCTACGCTGTTTTACAGCTACTCTAGATCCTATCCTTCAGTCCTAGATTTTAGTACTCTTAATAGTTTTTTTTTTTGAATTTAGCCGGTGAGATATAAAGGTTTTCTTAAACACTAAACGTCCCATTTCTTCTTGATCTCGTCCTAGTATGTATAATCTAATCTATTGGAAATCATAAGTTATGCTCGTGCAACCAAGTGAACAGGCATATAAAATCCTGTCCCAGCAATCCCGAATAGATAGTCTCTATCCGGCCTGGAGCCATCCGTGCACGCAGTAATTGAGACGTTCGGCGGCCAAAAGGCTATAGCGTGGACTGGGTCAATGCCAATGATTTACACGGACCTTGGGCCCTAGCCAAATCTGTGCTCTAGCATATAGCTCCTTCGTCCCCGGGGGACGCTGTGAGTTCATTCATCACTTGGAGACCTTTCACGCATCAATCCAATTCCTCCACGCACTCTAAATATTTCATATACACAAAATTATAATGGGAAATACAAATAGAGGTGAGTTCTGCCGTTCAGAGGCCAAAATGAGCTTACCAGAAACTTTTATATAACACTTGACTACGGTACCAGTAGTCCCCCAAGCTCAGCCATCATCATCGAGATCTTCTGTATCCTTTGTAGAGAGTGGCACGCTAGCACGGGATAGACCATGACCTGTTAATTCATTTGTTGAGGAAGAGGAGCTTACGCAAGTTGACGAGGATGATGTTCCCATTCGTCCAAGAAGGCTCGAAAAACGTCCAGCAGAACCATTGGTGGAGCAACAGCCACGCAGGATAAGGAGCCGGTTGAGATTTGTGAGTGAATCCGATAACTTTTAAAATTGCATGCTAATAAGGAGAAGCAGTGAGGACTCCCCATCACCAGCTCTGAATGGCCCTTCACAAGGGCTTTCGTCACAGCAGCAGGCAGCACAATTGCATTCAGACCATCTCAGAGTAGATTCATCACACCTTTAACCCTTTGATGCTGTAGGGGAAGGAATAGTGCCGTCCCATTTGGAGCGTTGTATGGCTAATCTGGACTTTCCGGCGTCTGATATTGCAGTCCCGGTAACTGTATCATCAAAAAGCAATACCTTGCATGGGGAGAAGAGGATAATCTTTGAGAACGCAGCTAATATGGTACGGTACCACATATGGTTTGTTAATCCCTTCGTAAAGCCTGCCGAAAACGATACTCTTCTCAAAAGCTATTGGGTAAAGGCAGCTACCAAGTTGGGTTGGAGAGACAGGGAGATCAGGAAGTCGGCAATGGCATTTGTAAGTCTTTTGAATATCCCTGAACATCCCCTTTGGGACGGTGAACGGCTAATTAGATACATTTAGTTGAAATCGAGGCAGTCCAGTGCCAGGTCACACTTAGTTCCAGAGTCCAAAAACACGGTTGAGGACCTTTATGACTTCGCGCATGAAACACGGACCGAAATAGAGGCATGGGTTACCTATTTGCTGGAAAATGACCGGTTCACATGCTATCCAAGTAAACAAGAGGTCACTAGTACGCAGATTGTCCCCAATAAGACGCGAAAAGGCTTACCAAGGCAGGAATGTGGTTTCCGGTTTGCTGCGCCGGAGATAGCAAAACATATTTTATAAGTGGTACCAGGGTAGGAGAATGCGTGGGAGGACCGATAAAACGTTTCTTAATCATACTAATGACGTCCTAATATGCATTACAACGGCCTGTATGTATCATGCCTTGAAGGCTTGGAGTTCCGGATCACTTGTTCAGCCCCCAGATTTCTCAGCTCTGATAGCACAGAGTTAGTTATAACCTTTGAAGGTCCAAATAAGACGTTCTAAAGGTTATCGTACTCATCGAGAAAATTTAGATGTTTATCTCCGACAGCGTGTAACCTGGCAAGGGCTGCCCCCAGAAGTGAGAAGGAAACTCGTGGAAGACACAAAAAAGCGCATCAAGAGGATGCTGCGGGATAGTGGGTTTGTTCAGGATCAGGAGTCTCGCGCCCCACTTGAGGATAAGGAAGCCGCGGCATATATGGAGTTGGAGATTTCAGGGGATGAGGAAAGCTAGGTGGAGGACAATAATTCAGATTCTGAAGATGGGGATGAGGTTGAGGCTCTAGACGCGGGGTGGGTTGAGGACGAATAACGTCCTATTCGGAATAAATGTAGTATTAAAATAAAATAAAGAAATAATTGAAAATATTTATTGATTTATAATATACTACTTAAAGTTAGACTACAACCCAATTGGAAAAATTAAAGCTCAGTGAAGGTCGCGTAGAGCCGGGCAAAGACCCCTAAGAGCCGTGAAGAAAGCACGAGTACCGCGAGAGAGTGAAGGAATGCGACGAGGCAATGGTGCTGCGACAAAGAAAGAAATTTAGGAACTGGATAGTGTGATCATAATACCGTGGGTCGGGCAGTCATAGGGCAGAGTTGAGAAGTTGAGGGATGGATGCGACAGCAAGCATCATAGATCAAGACACGAGCGACAGCGAGAAACGGACGAGAATCGTTCACGCAAGTATTGAATACACGAGGAGAAGTGGTGGTGTGGAATTAGGTCTAGGTGTAATGGTGAAGGGAAGGGGAGAAATAAGCGAGGGTAGCGAGGAGCAAGAAGACAACAAGAGGAGGTGAGTTTAGGACGTTCAAAGGCACAAAGGGTTTGTGTATGGCTGGGCGTAATAGGGATGTGTGAATCAACGCTGTGGGGAGCGCATTTAGGCCGTAGGGAGGCATGATTGAGTCGTGGGGCAAGTGTCCATAAAGTAACAATCCAGGGGGAGGGAGCTAGGGCTGGATAAACTAGGGTGGATGAGTCAAAGCATTATTGGACCGTGCAACAGCTCAAAAGGGACGGACATAGTCCTGAGTAAGCCGGATGGCAACGAAAAGACTGGGTAAAAAGAAAATACCGCAAAACGCCGGAGCTATCAGGAGTTGTGGGGTCATGGATACAAGATACAACAACTTGAGTTTTATAATTTGGCCCCCCATCCCTCACATGCCTAATGAGGGATAGGGGGAAAAATCTGACTTTTGCCAATGCACAGAACAGTGTTTCTCCCTATCGGGGCAGTTCTCAAGGTCCAGAGAGTGGAGGAAGTGACCATTGGACTGCAAAGCGACGGTATGCCTGTAGTGAGTTCCATACAACTTGAAGTGTCTCACAGTTGTATGAAGGTAGGGTGATACTCACCATGTAAATGTTAAGCAAGACCAAGCAAACAAGCTAAGTGAGGCGAAACAATAGCGGGGACAGGAGAGGAAGCCATCAATTAGGATAGAAAGGAGAGGATGGACTCAAAGGGGTAGACCCTAATGAGATAGGAGAGGAGAGATGGAGGTATACAAGTCACTACCACATGGTAAGGCCAGATCAGGTAGAAACCTCCCTAGTGAAAGTGGAGATAATTTCTTATAGTTTTGAGATTTCGATCACTGTGTATATACAGGAGACAGAGGATGTCCCTTAACTACAGGGTTTTTTTTTTTTTTTTTTTTTTGATTATCTCATTGAATTACGGTTTAAGGTACAGAAACTACATGGAGCGCTAGCTATGGTAGAAAGAAACCTCCAACTACAGTCCACCCCATCCCCCCACAGCTAAAAAAACCCTCTTACCGAAACCAAGTCAGGCACCTGGGTAGAAAAAACTACTAAGAAGAAACTGGCCTGAAATCTTCCAAACGACAGTAAACCTTTCACCTATGCATATAAGTAACATAAGAAATAAACAATGTCCAACAGTAAACAAGAACTAATACCCCAAAAGGAAAACAAAATACCTAAGCGAGAAACCAACCTGAACTATCAATTAGGCCAATGGCACAACATCCCATATCCCACTAATCAAGGAGGGTACGTCGGGGGGCAGCGGCAATTAAATTCCCAGGCACGAGGAGGTGAAAGGAATCAAGCCGATGGAGGTTGGTAAGCCAATAGAGGAGGAGGGAGTGAGTGGTAGACAATGTAAATCGCTATATCCTCCAGAAATCGTGGCAGTATGGTACAGGCAGAAGGGGGGGAGCAGTAGGATGCCAGCCAGGGAACAGTAGGATGCCAGCCAATCAACTAACAGGGGGAGAGGTGAGGAGAGGATAGTGGAGTGGTAGACCCAAGGACCACGGAAATCATGTGCGTGGCCATCTAGGCAGTTCTCATCAAAGTGTGAGTGGAGGAATCGACCTTCAGGATGCCAAAGAAACTGTAGGCATGTGGAAAGTTACCTCCTGCTGCAACCCTGTCTCCCAGCTGTATAGAGACGTCTTAGGGAATTCACGACTATGCAAACATTAAGCGAGGCAGAGCAAAAAGCTAGGTGAGGCAAAACAAAAGCGGGGAAAGCAGAGGAACCATCAACCAAGATAGCAGAAGAGGAGAGAGGGAGCTCAAAGGGGTAGACCCAAATGAGCACGGAGAGGAAGGATTCATTAAGACAAATTCCCACCCCCTGGCGTGGCCAATAGCTGAGGTTGAGTCGGAACAAAAGTGGTGATGATTTCTTGTAGTGTTGAGATTTCAATCGCCAGGTGTGTACAGGAGACGGAGGATGCTCTTAACTACTGGGGACTGCTAACTATATAAACACTATTCCCGGAACTTATGTTGGCCATATATAAGATGTATCCTCAAAGACTTCGGCCAAGATCTAATAAGTGTGAACAGAGTTGGCCCCTGACTATGTATGATCCCACTACAATAAATGATCCCCAGGACTATCTATTTCTCTGCGGGTTTCCATCACTCCACCAGTAGAGAGCCTTCGATCTCTTTGCTAAATGACTTGAGTTCAAGTTGATATCGCCCATTTGCAAACATTATATAGAATACCAGGTGCTCAGTCTGGGTAACTATATTACTTGCATATACGCACTCAGGTGCACACACATTCAGATTATCAAGAATATAGAATATGTAATAAACTCTCTTGGATAAATTACTCTATTATCTTTCACTAAGGCTGTGTAGTTTTGGATACAATCCTACTTCTTGCCAGTATGGGTTGTAGACCATATAGTCACCTCCCAGTGCTATATACCATTATATCTTTAGACTCAAAAGTCTAGTACCATAACCCATATGTATAACATCTAATACATCACATGTTTAAATATCCGAAGTTGAACCTGAAATATCGTATTCTAACTAACAGAATGGGAAAGCATTTAAGTTGGTGTATACTTAGTGCTAACCACAGACTGCCCAAATCTCAATATAGACACACTTGCCTTAACCCTAATTCTAGCACCTCATGCACCTGAGGTATATTATCTTATAAGACTCTTGGCCTAATCACATATAATGTTCTTGTATGAATCTTATAAAGTAATACCTTTCAGATCATTGTACAATATATATAAACTAATTATGAACTCTATAACTGGTCCAGTGTGCTAAATGTGTCATATGAATAAAACCTCTAATTCATATAAACGGTCATAAATAACACCCAGGACCTCCTGTAACTCACAACTGTCTACCTTTAAATCAAGTAACCAATCAAAAATTGATCCCAGTTTTCATTGCAGATTCCTAGTATATCTATTAATGGAGCAATTTAATAGTTTTCTACTTTGTATTAGATTTAAATCAGGATATTTTGTTCAAAGATTAGTCCTTGAATGTGAGTGTAAGTGAGGAGAAAATGCAAAATTGTTCGAAAAGACGTTATCACATTCTATGTAGTCATATATGTATGGGAGTCATGTAAGACATACACATATGACAAGTCATATGTATGGCTGGATTTCTGGTTACACGAAGATGGGTATATATATTTCGGGTTTTCTCCTCATGTATTCTTACAACTCAGTAGTGCAATAGTGGAATCTGAGCTTTTTAGTCTACAAGATACTGCGTTCAAATCTCAGTACCACCTTATTAATTATAAGAGACAGCCTTTGATAATGCAATATTTGCAAGTGATGAGCCCGGGTTAGCAAGACTTCCGCTACCCAGCCATATACCACTTGACAAAAACTACTTATACACTAAAACTCTATAGCTGTTACCTTCCTCATTCACATCCTCCTTCTTATCACTCTATGAGTGGCGCAGACGTCTACTATAGACAACATAATGAATTTCACTACAGTTACTGCAACACCTCTCGACCTCTCCACAAATATTGGACCAACCCTTGTTGTGAAAATGACGCTTGGTACATAGAAAGATATCTGGCTTATGGAAAGAAGCTTCTTGCAGGAGCCTTAACCATCAAAATACCAACAACCGAAAGAGAGCAAAATCTGGAAATAAATGCCACATACCTACTACGACGCACCAGAATACCCAATACCCGATATCGAAACCAAGGTCACACATCTACCACACGATTTAACCAGTGACGAATACCGAGGTTTTTTCAACCCTACATCAATCATTGACTGTCGTGGTTGTAGGAGATTAAGACTGTTTCCCATAAGTCACCACAAAGAAACAAATATACTTCCATTCTGTTGTGACGAATATCGATATCAGCTTAGGTACTTCACGATAAAAAGGTTGCACAGTCATAGAAATATCGGCCTACAAAACCCATTTCCTCCCAAACCATATCTGAGCACCAATAGGCCTTTACTACGTTAACCGCCAAAATGTCTACTGAAGACGCCTCATCAACTGACTCAATAGTCCGATGATAGTCCCTTAGCCTAAAAGATTATCAAAAATTGGAAGGACAACGTGACTACCAGTCATAGGAACAAACGTAGAAAACTGCATTCAATATATGCGATCTAAGGGATATAGTCGATGGTTCAACAGAACAACCTGAGCCAGAGGATGAAGGAACCTCCTTCTCAAAGGAGAATAAGTACTGGAACAAGCGAAATGAACTAGTAAAGTTCTTCCTATACCAGGGAGCTGGCACCTATGCAGCAGATATCACCTGTTACAACTTGGCCTCATTAGCATAGCAGTTACTAAGGGACTAGTTTGATAAAGAAACACCATCTTCAAACCTAGTCCTTCTTGAAAATATCTTCACCAAACTTAAACCCAGTAAAAACATATCACAACACATCTCCAACTTCAAAAATGCCTGGAACCGCCTATCTCAACAATGCTGAAACACGAAAGGAAAAAAGGCTGATTAACACTTGACCACCTTGAAAGCAGAGGTACAATCTGACGCCAGCAAAGGAGCATTCTTCCTGCTTTCGATAAAGGAGCAACATCGAGATCTATGTGATATGCTGACTGTATGAGGACATGACTGTTATGTGAACATAAGGGAATTCTTCAACAGCAGAGCAGAAGAGAAAGCCGAACAAAGGGAAGATGAAAAAGTGCTGTTCGTACCAAGGAAACAAAAGGGAACAAAGTTCAATTCCTGGTGCAAAGCACGAGACAAGAAGAGTGACGACCATAATCTCAAAGACTGCCATGTTCTTAAAAGAGATAAGGAGAGAAAATTTCGAAACAATGTACCGAAATTGATAAAGGTTACCAACGCTACCATTACTGTGTTGATGACCAAGTCTCAACAAATTGCAAACGAGAGTGATAGGAGGATAACAATTAGTTGGCTTTGTGATTCAGGGGCCACTGACCACATATCATCAAACGAAGGTAACTTCCTAAACCTATTACCCACCAAAGCAAATATAGTAAGGGCAGATGGCAGGACTCATCAAGCAACCAGAACAGTATACATTAAGATCCCTGTGCGACTGCAGGACAGATCCAGACATACGGTTCAACTCTTTTGAGTACTGTATATACCATCGTTTCGATATTCCTTAGTGTCTGAATCAAGGATAGATGATAGAGTAAGAGTGGAAATTGAGAAAGGAGAAAGAAGATATGTGAAGGATGAAAGGATATTCATAGTTGCAGAGAAAAAAGACAGGCTGTGGTATATAAGGACACATAAAGACAAGGCACTTATGACACCTGGCACTTGGTCACCATAGCACCATTCGAGATTGCTATAACGATACAATGCCAATTCCTCAACCTCAAGACTTTAGCTGTAAAACATGCAAGACGCAAAAATCAATACAAAGTGTGCTATATGGGAAAAATAATGAAACAAAGAAACCCTTCGGAAAAATCCATTCAGATCTGCAAGGTCGTATATCGGTCCTAACCTTGGGAAAAAATGAATATTACAAGACATTCATTGACGACTAGACCAGATACTGTTGGCTATACTTGCTAAAGTCAAAAGATGTAGCTGAGAATGCAATACAAGACTTCTGGAACCTTATATATACACAATTCGAAGTACGAATCAAACATCTCCACAGTGATAATAGAACAGCGTATGTAAACGAGAAGGTATCCCAGTTCTTAAAGGAAAAAGGTACAATCCATACCAGATGACCAGCCTACAACCCTGAATTAAGCGGTGTTGCCGAAAGCATAAATCATCTTCTTACAACTATAGTACGATATATGTTGCCTGCTGACCGAAGGTTTCTATGGAGGGAAGCATATTCTACTGCTGCCTACCATTACAAAAGACGATGAGATTCTATGATAAAGACAACACCTATCGAGGACCTATATGGCAAGAAACCAAACATTAACCACCTCCGTCCTTGGTTCACATCTACGACAGTACACATTCCTTCAGAAAAGAGAACCAAATTGGATCCTACAGCTGAAGAAGGTCACCTAGTAGGCTACACTACCAGTCCTACAGTATATCGGATTTACATACCTAAACGACATACCGTGACTAAAGTAAGAGACATCAGGTTTGGAATAATGAAAGGAGTTTCATTCAAATATCATCAAGAAAATATTGCTACAATTCCGGAAAATGAAGCCATTCCAGAAAACGAAGAACAACATGAAAATAATCCTCCAGTCGAATACGAAGACCGTGCAGAAGACACTGAGGTAGCAGGAGCATACCTTGATGAACCTCCTAGGCTACTATCAACTCAGACCAGAATCTAAACTACCAAAGGGCTGAAATATTGAAAGGACCTAGCCAAAGCCAAGCTCAACGATTTAAATGCCAAATTGAGAAAATGTGATGAAATATTCAAAAGCTACATGTGAGGCGATGGAGGAACAGGAATGCCTAAACAAGTTTGTCTACAATATAAGCTGCAACGCAAATCTATACTCGAGATAATTCAAATACAACAGACTGCCATGAGCAAGGTATCCTGCGTTGGACTCTCCTACTACAAGCCTGACCCCACAAGCTATGTAGAAGCAATGAAGTCGGAAGAACAGGCTGAATGGCAAATAGCAATGCCGGAGGAAATAGATGTTCTGAAAAGCAGAAAGGTTGCGGACGAAGTCGACAGACCAAATACCAAAATAGTTCTCAAAGGTCGATGAGTAAATAAAACAGAGGTCAAGACAGATGGAACCACCGAAAGACCAAAAGGGAGATATTGTACCAAAGGTTTCAGCCAGAAACCATGGGAAGACTTAGAAGAAGTATATGCCCCAGTGGGATGCCTCAAGTCATTAAGGGTATTATTAAGGCTAGCACTCAAATGAAAATACGTCCTACGACAACTAGACATCAAGAGTGCATTCCAGTATGGCAATATAGACGATGAATCATATCTAGATATTTCTGAAGGATACCGCATACCAGGAAAAGTATGGAGTTACGGAAAGCAATCTATAGCCTTAAACAATCTCCAAGCCTATGGTACCAACACCTTGCCCAACCCCTAGAAACGAGGAACCTGAAGGTTACTGACTTCGATCCCTGTTTCCTAATTGCAAGAGATTTATACTGGTGTATATACGTTGATGACATTCTCACACTGGTAATCCATTCAAAATCAACCCGTGTGTTGATAAACTACGATCCCGCTTTCACTGTACTGGTTTTGGGGAAGGATCTATGCTACTCGTTATCTGAAGCAAAAAGTTAAAAACCTGTATCAAGCTATATCAGGCAAGATACATAAGAGATATTCTTGAACGATTTGGATTGACTGATGCAAATGAAGCAAAAACCCCAATCGAAGCATACTGACCACTTGTTAAAGCTTCTCCTGACGAGGAACTCTGTGACCAGAAAATATACCAATCTATAATAGTATCCTTGATTTATGCTACCGTTGCTACCCGAGTAGACAACCCATATGCAACTGCCTTCCTCAGTCAGTTTGCATCCAACCCAACAAACAACTACCTAAAGGCTGTCAATCGAGTACTTCGCTATCTAAAAAAGGTACAAAGAACAAAGGACTAAGCTTCCGACACGATACAGAGGCTCTGCCTCTAGAGGTCTACAGTGACTGTTCCTTTGGATCGAACCTAGACGATAGAAAATCCTTCCCTGGATTGATTATACAGACTCATGGACATAGAGTTCTGTTGTGCTCCAAGAAACAACGCATAGTGGCTCAATCCATAACAGAACCCGAAGATGTGACACTGTCATTTGCGCCAATCCAGATCACTTGGATTAGGCGAGGCCTAAAGCAAATGGGTTTCACAACAACGCCGGTAGTATATTGTGATAATACGGCTGCAACAAGTCTCACCAAAAACCATGGGGTCTCAGATTGAACTAAACACATCGATGTTTGTTACATTTCTGTTAGAGAGCTGCAAGAGAAAGGAGATATTAAGATAGTTAGAGTTGAGTTGGGAAACAATGTATCGGATCTATATGCTAAGAGATTGTCACGGGTTTCATTTGAGAAATTGCTAAAGAAGATTGAAATGGAAACGTAGGGAAATTGTTCTAAAATACGTTATCACATTGTATGTAGTCATGTGTGTATGTGAGTCATGTAATACATACACATATGACGAGTCATATATATAGCTGGATTTCATGTGAGACGAAGATGGGTATAAATATTTCGGGTTTGGTCCTTATATATCCCACTACCAACTGGAGCAAAACGGACAGGCACACAGTCTCCCCTCTCATCAAGGATCTATCGGTCCCACCTCCTTCCCCGCTCCCTACCTCAACCTCACTTAGTACTTGGTTCGACCGCCACCTGTGCACCATCACATCCCTCCTAGCCCAGTCTACACCAAACAAACGTCCTTGCTTCAGGTCAAACCCATGGTGAACAGCTGAGCTATCGCAGCTGCACCAAGCTTTCAAAAGAGAGACAAGAATATCATGCATGTCCCCCTCCACCACCGTCTCCGACAGCGTCCGTGCCTCCCACCTTGCATATTTCAAGGCCATTAAAAAGGCTAAGGCATCACACAGGAACTCGTTCCTTGCCTCCTTGGACTCCAAATCGGTATGGGCTGCCCGCAGGATTGCTAGCAGGCGCCCCCATGACCGGTTCCCCTCCTTTCCCAATGCCACGACACCCGTCGAAGTCAATACCTCCCTCCTGCATTATTTTTTTCCTTCAAAAAACCCCCTACCCTTGCCATCCATCCTGCGACTGTTTGTGGACTTCCTGCCACTTCAGAAACAGGTAGTCTCCCTTGCCCTTCGCAAATCCTCCAACACCTCAGCCATTGGGCCCGACCTGATCCCCTATGGTATATTGAAGCGTATCAACGATATCAACCACACCTTCCTCACCTCTCACCTAGGTCCCCTGCTAACCTATGGCTTCCACCCTCCCTCCCTTAAAAAAGCCAATGGCATTGTCCTCTCTAAGCCCGGCAAATCCGATTACAACACCACCTCCTCCTTTCGAGTCTTTGTCCTCCTAGAAACTATCTCCAAGATTCTAGAAAGGATAATGGCATCCCGCCTTACGCTAATCACCCGTACCGTTGGCCTCATCGACCCAAACCTATGCGGCTTGCTTCTGGGCCTTAGCACCTTTGATACATGTGCTGCCCTCACACACGAAGTCCACCTACTGCAACGTGTAGGCCTCAAGACATCTACCCTCTTCCTCGACATCAAGGTATGCTTTGATAATATTTCCTCTATTTGTTTATCTTCCCTACTTCGCGCCAAAGGCGTATCTCCTTCTATAGTTTCTTGGGTTCGTTCCTTTTTGACTGACCGCAAATGCCGCCTGATTTTTCATGGCTCCTCTAATATTTTCCTGCCTGTTCAAGTGGGTGCCCCCGAGGGCTTCCCTATTTCTCCTTTGTTATTTTTAATTTATGTATCCTCCCTGCACTGGTCTATCCCAAAGGGGATTATGTTTTCCTATGTTGATGATTTTACTGTCACTGTTGGGTCTGGGCCATACCAGAGGAACACACAGCTTCTTCAACACTACTACACCCGCCTCTGCAGGAAGGCCACCCCACTTGGAGTCTCCTTCTCTGTTTCCAAAATCGAACTCATCCACTGGCGAACACCAAGGGATCACTCTCCCCCCACACTGGCTCCTGTCTCTCTCGATGGGAGTCTCTTCCACCCTTCTTCCATAGTCCGATGGCTAGGATAGTGGTTCTCACCCTCGATGGAAACCTCCACTCATTCCGTCAAGAGGCTAGACATCACTCCAGAGGCCGTCGGTCTCATCAGGCAACTCTCTCCTCCTGGCATAGCCATAGTCCCCTACCTGAACCGCAAGCTGGCCATGGGCCTGCTGCTACTAATCCTCACTTACGGAGCCGACCTCCTCATCTAAACGCTGCGATAATGGGGATGATGGAGGTCTTTTGGAGCAAGGTCCAATGATGGGTCACCAACTGCTTGTCATCGACTCCTGTATCTATCCTTCCCTGTGAGGCTTGCCTCCCACCTCTCAACTCACTCCTCCCTCATCACCACAGGATGGCCGCACTACAGCTGACTTGCTCCCACCCCGTCATGAACCCTGCCGTAGCCTGGCTGCCTCCATCATTTCCATCCTTCTTCAACTTTAGGGCAGGGGACTCCTCCCGCCACCTCCTTTCCCGCCTTAGAGCCAATTACGTCCCCCTCCGCTGGAACCAACCAAGGCCTATACCAACTGTCCGCTCTCACCTTCCAATCGCTGGAATGTGCTACCTCTTGATCAAGGTGGCCCTGGACGGCGTCAAACTCCCACAGATAAACTCCCACCTCCTACCAGGCCTTGTCTTTGCCCCCCCTCCTCCGATCCCAGGTGCTGTCTCCTACAAATTGATGAAGGAGGAGTGCAGAAAGAACCTCCTCACTGATTGGACACTTCTGTCCCCACCATCTCCTTACTACTAGTACAAGCGGTCCCTACGCCCACATACATTCATGGACCTCGACCGCTTTACAGCTGGGTGAATTCACCAAATGCGCGCCTGAAAGAGCTATCTTGCAGCACAACCCTCATGGAACGATGCCGATCGCTCTCCCACCTGCCCTTCCTGTGACTCAAAGGATAAAACCTTAGATCATGCAAGTCTCCACTGGCCCTCTAAGTCCCGAGAACGCTAGCTTTACCTTCCGAAGCTGTCTTCAATGGCCCATGGCTCTCCACTTTGGTCCGACCTGGACATGATCCTTGGTCTTGCCTCATACATCCGCGCTACTCGCATGAACTTCCCACCCAACATACCTACAGTTTTTTCTACCGCTGCCTCCTCCTCCTCGGACTATGACCCAGACTAAGTGGTTTGACTTTCCCGCTATACCTTTCCTTTCGTTTATGATTTCTATTGATATCATTTCATTCTATACTTCTTGAAATAGGCGCATTTGTTGCGCGCAGTGACAGTATAGTCATCACTAGGGGAGAACTTGTGCGGTTATTTCCTTTGTTTTTCACGTTTGGAATTAAAGTTTCGTTTATGCCATAGCTAGTGCTCCATGCAGGTTCCGGTACGTTAACAGCGAATATATCAGATAATCAAAAAAAAAATATCTCCTTATATATCCTTACAACTCAGTAGGGCAATAGTGGAAACTCAGCTTTTAAGTCTACAAGATACTACGTTCAAATCTCTGTGCCACCTTATTAATTATAAGAGACAGCCTTTGATACTGCAATATTTACAAAAGTCAGTCCTGAATATCAAGGAATGTACACAGAGTCTTATTTACCTATTGGTGATAGTACGACTATTGTTTTAGTCAGTAAATGAATTAGGGGTACAATATCAATATAGGTATCATATTGGATTTTTTTGAAGGCAACTGATAACATTATATCCAATAGCAGTTGGACTCGCAATTCAAAACTGTAACGCCTGCCTGGCTATATCAGGAACCAAGGGGAATGCGTCTCGGTAAGCTATAAGAATAGTGACTCAAATCCCAAACTGTCGGGGATTCAAGTGGCTATTGCTACTGGAGATCTTGATAGGTTGTTAAACAGCCGTCGCTTACTCTATCGCCAGCCTCGGTTAGTCTCATACTTACTTCCTGTAGTTCCGTGCAAACTGAAATGAAGTAAATGCTCAACCAAGTATATTGAAAACTCTCTCTGACGAAGTCTGCTTTATCTAAGCTCCAGAGGGCAGTCTTAAATATATGATCTCGCTTTTCCCAAGTTTTCTATATCCTTCCATTTGATTTCCAAAGAATATATATAAGTAAGCTCCACTGGTAAAGTCTTTCAATTAAACAAATGCCTCATACACCTAAACAGTACAGCAAACAAAATATGTATCATCCCGATACATAAAACAAAACATAAAACATATGGACTTAGAGTATTATGATCCTATACTGTCAGCAGACTTGCACCAGGGTTGGATGAATATGACCGGGCCGTCCTTTTTGTCCGGTATTGGGCGTGGTGCTAATCTCAGCCACCAAGGTAGGAGTACTATTGCAACCTGTAGTACTAGGCGATGATTAACTATTGCTCATAGGCCTATGCCTACGTTGTGTTGATTGCCTAACCCTACAGTTCCTATTGCATAACAAAAACTAGTTTTTTATTCTTTCTTTTTTTTTTTCTCATTTTTCATATCATATATTCATTGTTAAGGTACAAGATCTTGTGTGCAGCACTAGCTATGGCATAAACAAAACCTTAATCGCAAAAACCAAAAACAAAGGAAACGATAAGCACATAATGCTTCCACTGTGAAGGTAACTGTCCTAATACCACATACGGTAAACTCAATAAGGAAACACCAGCCAGGGAAACATACTGTAACCAAGTCTTATAGTAAGGAAAAAATCCAAAGTTCTAAGAACTAGGGGAGGAGAAAAGAGGGAGGGCAGGAGACCAGTTGGGGGTGGGGGCGACCAGAGCAGGCGGAGACAAGTGGGGGGATAGTAACATGTCTGGTGGGAAGCCAACCTGCGTCTCATGTAAATAGGTGACCAGGTTGAGGAGTAGAGGTATAGAGAACCAGATGGGGTAGTCTGTGTTCAAATGTGTATGGGCACGATCTTATATCTATCAGAACATACTAACGCAATACTAAGCGAGTATTGCGGCCATACCTTGATGAGGAGAGGTAGATTTATGAAGGTAGATTGGTAGGTAGTCTGTTCCTTATTCTTCTAAGCGAGAAAAGTGGGCGGTAGCCCCTATATATACAAGAGTGCGCCCTCCCGTTATCTAAAAGAATATAAAAGGGAAAATTATAAGTACGAACGTGTTTTACCGTAACGTCAGTAGGAAAAACATAAGTGCGAACGTATTTGACCCTCAAAACCTGCCAAGAAAATCCCAAAAGTTTATATAAATCTAAAGTGGTGTGAGGGGTTTCGTTGTGGATGATAAGACATATAGGACGGAACAATAACCTTTAAAAATATGTGATAAGCGAGCGAAATAACCCGAATACCAGATAAACAAATATACATAAGAATCCTTATCGTAATAATGAAATATAACAGCTATAAATACATAGTATGTCCTAGCTGTAGTAATGTATGCCATGTAATAGGTATTGCTGAAACACTAACCAAGTAAGAGAATATACGATATGTTCAAGGAAATATTCATATAAAAACGAATAAGAAATTTCAACAGTCGGGGCCTAACGCTGTGACACCTTCGAGGTGGCGTCTGCAGGCGTTGCTGATGGCCGAGCAGGAAAGTAGAGCGTGCTGGAAGTCTTCGTCATAGTCCCAACAACTTAGAGAGGGAGTGGGCTCCCCTTCGGAGACCCAGGAGGTGTGGGGAGTCAGGTAGCTCTTGTGTGCACGCATTTGATGAATGCCACCAGCCATGAACTTGCCCAGGCCCATGAAAGGATGTAGGGACAGGGATGGTCTGAAGGGGTAGTAAGTTGAGGGAGGGCAGGTCTATTCCAAGTCGACAATGAGGGTCTTGTTAGCCCAGCTCCTAAGGCCGTTGTAGGCCACGGGCATAGCAGGGAGCAGGGGGAGAGGAGGACAGAGGGGTGTGAGGTGTGCACACGGTATAGGAGTAAAGGACAAGGAACCCAGGATTGGGAGGACAAGGTGGGTCATAGTGTCCACCGGGAGGTGAGTGCGGAGAGGAGGGGCGGGAGGAGTGATTTTCTAATAGAGAGGATTGTAGTTAGGCTGGAGAGATCTTACGAGGTGACGCCAGGAGTCAGCGGCATGGATTTGGAGGATGGAGGGAAAGTCCAGGGGCAGCCGCCATGCACCCTGGTTGATGGTTGCTGGGGCACAAACTAGCCTGAGTGCAGCAAGCCAATACTGGTGAGCGCACAGGATAGTGATAGGTGGGAGGCAGGTCTTCAAGGAGAGGACAGAGAGTCTGGTGGAGTAGAAGCAGTTGGTAACCCATGACTCGATCTGATGCCAGAAGACGTCCAAGTGTCGTAGAATTCCGCGGAAGTCTCCGAAGAGGTCTGCCACATAAGTGAGGATGGGGAGGAGAATGGAGACAGCGAGGCAGGGGCACAGGTGAGGGGAGAGACCTGCCCCTGGTGGGGAAATCCTGCAGATAGTAGCAAAGGCGGCTTGGGTGAGGGTAAGTCGCTTGAAGAAGTGAGTGGAGGTGGAAAGAGATAGCGTGAGCCAGTAGCCAAACCATCTAACGGAGTTGACAGGATGGAACACCTGCTCATCCAGGTGTATGGGGATGGTGCAAGTGGAGCCTCGCTGGTTCTTGGTGTGCTAGTGTATAAGCTCTGTCTTGGAAACTGATCAGGGAACATTGCGCGCTGCCCCGCGACGCTTGATCCTGGGCAAAGCCGCTTGTAGCAACTGAACATTGCGGCGATAAGAAGAAGAAGCTACAGTTAATGCAAAATTATCAATATAGGAAAGAATAAGACTCCTGGAAAGGGAGAAATGAAGGGAAGAAATATAAATAACAAAAAGCAAGGGAGATAAAGGAGACCCTAGAGGAGTGCCAACAGAAATAGAGGAAAAAATTGCTGGTGAGCCTTGGAAAAGAAGACGGCAGGTGTGGGCCTGTGAGGAATGATCTGACCCAGGAGAGATGGTATAGAGGAGAGAAAATCAGTATCTACGTTGTCAAAACCAGGTTTGATATCAAGGAAGAGGGTGGAGACGCGGAGGGCAGGGCAGTGCAGGGTGCGGATTGCATGGCAAGCAGGGTGACGGCATCAAAGGAGGAAAGGCCCAGAAGGGAGCCACATTAGTTGGGACTGAGAAGACCGCAGGCCTAGGCGACGAGGGCGAGGTCGGAGGCTACAATTGTCTCCAGAACTTGGGGGATTGTTTCGAGGAGGATAATATATCTAGAGCAAGCTGGAGTGTCGTAGGATGGCTTCCTTGGCTTGTCTAGGACCAGGCCATTGGCCTTTTTAAGGGAGGGAGGGTGGAAACCATAGAGGAGAAGAGGGGAGTGGAGCAAAACTTGTAGGGAGGAGGTGGCGCGGTGGACCACTTTCCATACCCCGTAGGGGACGGTGTTCGGGCCTGGTACTGAGGAGGACGAGGTAGCCCTGAGGTCGGCAGGTATCTTCTCTGAAGACAACTGAGGGGCATCTGAGTAAGGGCTGAGGATGGAGTGGGCGCGGAGGGAGGGGCTTGGTGGAAAAAAGTAAACGAGGAGAGCATTGTTAATAGACGCGGGAGTATCGGCCCCAGGGAGAGTGGGGAAGCGAGTTGTGGGGGAGCCTAGGGCCAGACATTTGGTGGCACAGAGGGAGGAAGGGGTGGGGTTCAGGAGGAGTGAGGTCCAGTGGGCTTTCATTGCCCTCTTTATGGCCTTGAAGTAGCCGCGGCGGGCCAGTCTGGCATCAGAGATGTTACTTGTAGAGTGGGAGGAGCGAGCCTTACAAGCAGTGTAGTGGTGTTCTTTCTTAAGAGTAGAGAGTAGGGGTGACCACCAGCGGTGGGGCCTAGCGGACGAGCGCGAGAGGGGGATGTGGTTCCAGAGCATGGAGAGATTACGACAGAAATTGGTTTCAAACCACAAGGAGAGTGAAGCAGAGGTAGGAAGGCGGGGTGCGTCTGGGACTGTCAACTTCTCAATCAGGGGCGAGAGGGTTGCCCAGTCACTCAAGGCCTAGTTGGGGCAGGGAGGTGGTTCTGTGTCTTTAGGATACCTAAAGGAAAATCAAAATGGGGACATTGTTGGAGCCAGGTGAGGGGAGGGGAATGCTCCAGGAGGAGAAAAAAGGAAATAATTCAGGAGAGGCAAATGAAAGATCTAAGACAAACAGTCTGCCACAGCCACCCAAAGGGAAGCAGGTGAAGACCCCAGGAGTATTCAAGAACTGGTAGCCAAGCTCTGCAGCTCTTGAAAAGTAGGGAAAAGAAACAGCCAATTCAGAGGCGAAGTAGACCTTAAGCGGGTCACAGGAGGGGTGGTAGATATTAAAGTCACTTAGGGAAAGAACAGGAAAGACCTTCAAAGGAAACAACTCAATAGGAGATATGGTCCTGGAGGAAGGCGCCCTGCCAGGGAGGGAGTAAGAGTTCACTACCCAAAGGGGCGAAAAGGAAAACCCAAACAGCCTATCTGTCGGGAAAAGGTCGAGGCCCATAGTGTCAGACCTCCCAATAAAAAGGGAAGTATGGCCTTCATGGAGAGAAGGGTAGAAGAACCATTGCAGGCTACGCGTGGCTTTTTAGCGGAGCAACAAGGTGGGGAAAAGGACTTGAATCCAGCAAAGGCTGGAACACAACCTTGAGAAACAGGGGGATCCTGGATCCAGACCAGGGAAACAGGAAAGGAATTTTCAACTAAAGATTTAAAAAAGGAAGAAAACACATCTCTGCTACCCAGGCAGTTGTGTTAAGCAAGAGAGAGAGAGGACGAGGCCCTATGGGCCTCATGCAGGTGAGTGGTGGTTGTGTAATCCATTACTGGGCAGAGGCCTTAGGATCACAAGTGGCATGGAAGGGGCTGGGAGCCACCTGGGTGGGCGGGGCACCATGCTAGGAGGAGGACCTGGACATGCCAGGGACGGACTGGGA
>QFET01008534.1:0-17834 GCA_003316355.1 Tuber calosporum | reverse complement strand
GGTGCGGGTAGTGCGGCGGTGATCCTCCTCGAAATGAGGGCATAACCCCTGGTGGCGGTAGGTAGGCTTGTGGGGGAGTGGTGGTTGGGGGTTCGTCGATTTGTATTGTACCTGGATTTGGAGTCATTTCGTATCGTATCGTATCGTATCGTATCGTGTATCGTTGGTACAGTATAGTTCAAAGACAGCGTACCCTATCCTGATCAGACTGCTTCCCAGAGTCTCCTAGACGAACACGACCCGCAGGAATATATATAATGCAAAGAAAGAAAGAAAAAGAAAATCCCCCGGTCAGGTACTCGTATGGAGAATTGCATCACGGCGCAGCAGAGGTGCCCCTGCCGCCACTGGAGCAGACTTGACAGCCCCGTCTGTATGATGCTCTCATGCAGTTTTTTTCTCGCCAAGACGGCTCTCTGACCAATGCCGGACGATGTGTGTGTGGCGCCCGGGGTCAGCACCTTCAACAGCCAAAATCACAAAGGGGAATTAACAACGAAGATTGAGAGAAACCGAGAAAATCTAGGCAGAACTATCCAATATCTACTGCTCCTCTTGATTCCTACGAATCTTGTTTTTGTTTTTTCTTTTTTTTTTCTTCTTTCAACTTGAGTGGGCATTATTGGGCGAGGGGTAGGGCTTTTAGTACTCAGCAGTATGATAAGATACCCCGGATCAAGAACATCACGGCAATTTACCCAGCTGAGTGTGAGGCAATTTTTCTCCGATCGGCATGCACACAGCCACACGATATCGGACACTCGAAAAAAAGCCAACATTATTTCACTTTGAGCCCCAGTCCACGTAAAGGCCATTTTCTTTCGCCTAATGCTTCGCTCGATCAAAGAACAAGGTTTTATAGAAAGTGAAAAAAAAAAAAATCGGGCAGTTCTAGGGAGAGTTTCTCCTCGAGGTAACCACTTTTTTTTATGGTAAGAATGTTGATTGACAATTCCATCTTGGAATTTGGCTCTTGAAAGGGCCGATTTCAGGCACCAGGCAACATACCGTACTGTGCTAGTACAACCTCTAGTGATACCTAGCCTTGGTGCGGCGGCGGCCCGCATTTACAAGTACGGGGATCATACCCTTACCAGGTATCATACCTATGACACTCGAGTACGCACCGACATACCGTTAGCGCAGAGTTCAATGCCGCTCAGCCCCTTCCAGCTCAGCTCTGACCTTTAGACTACATAGTTACCAGGGTGTCAAGCAGTGCGAATAAGTCAATGTTTCTCATTAATTTTATTGTCTGTCAAGTGGGATACCTCGGCCAAAGACGAGGGAGGAGGAGGTGGTGGTATGTGGAGTACTCGGACCCTATCAAGCAGTCTACCCCACTCCGCGCTCGCCCACCCATCGGGCTAGACGCCGCGCGCGACCTGACACTCCCTAAGCAACAAGTTAAGGTAACAAGAGTCCCATACATACTCGAGTATACTCGAGTAGAGTACCCTTGCCTCGCTCCGTCCCTCCCTCCCTTCCTCCCTCCCGCCTCGATGATCTGCCGATCATGCTATCGACGGGGCTCAACTAACGTAGCCCATAGCTGCAAGGGCCAGTACTGCATGCAACACATGATCAACCTTGACACTTGTAAAAGTAATTCGCCATCACACACATCATCGGGAGTTATTAGAGTCTGATTATTATTATTTTCTATCAAGGCAGAAGGCTTGTATACTAAGTATTGAGTTATCCTATCATATAATACTTTCTTCAACATTTCTCATCGTCAAATTTGAGGTACATACATAATATGATAGATGGGTGGGTGATGGCGAATTACGGAACTTTTATCGAGGTTCATGTGTTGCAACGCTGTTTTGAGCCCCGCCAATACTCGTAACTGATATGGTAACGTACCCGTCAGCACGATGAACAAAACCTTAGCATCAGATCGCCGCAGTGCAGTCAATTCCCTATAAATTCAATTCCAACTCTAATCTTTCACTTTCCTTCTGCCATCGTTCTGTCGGGGGGGGCTTGTATTATCCATGCCATATCAAAACCACCAACAAAGCGCTTACCTCCTGTCCAAATCACAGCCGCCTGGCACCGAACAACCCATCTGTGTGGCAAAAAGAAAAGAAACCCCCCCGACTATGATGCCAGGAGCCTTAGAGGGCAAAGTGTTTCGCCCCTTAGATTTTCCCCATTGACTAAGAGCCGCCAACTAGAACTAGTTTGAAGTTTAGAAGATGCTTCCCCTCTACTGGTACAAGTATCATCTTCCGAGTTGTAACCGAGTATGAGGAAAGCTAGACAAAAACACACAAAAAAGTCACAAGTTTCACTCTCTTAGACGGTAAGCGCAAAGAATTATACATATGAAACGAATCAACAAATTTCAACATTATTGTACATGACTTCTGGACCGGAATCATATCCAACGGTTTCTGCTTGGTGCAACAGCCTAGGTGTAATAAAGGCCTCTCAAGATGTCCCACAACCTGATCGCCGTTTCACCGTTTCCACATCAATCGATCGTCCGCCTATTCCCTGCTTTTCCAATAGAAGTTTCCCTATTTTTTTTTATCCCTACCCGGGCACCAGGGCGGTGGTGGCGTACCGGCAGAATTATCGCATTGCTACCGCAGTCTGCTCGGCGTTGGATGCCCAACTTGTATTATTGCATAGTAGCACAGTATTCTAGAGTACCGGTGGGGGGCCAGGGAGGGTACAAGTACGAGTACCCTATCAATCCCTTCCATCGTTCCCAACCCTCCCTCCGTTACATTAGCGCGCCTCACGCAAAACCGCGTTTAACTCTGGAGGGGAAAAAGCTGTGGCACAAACATATCAGTCGTTGTGTGACTTTGCCAGTGAGGTACTTGTACATTCACACGGCGGTCCTTCCTCTCTCAGAGCGCTTTAGCCGCCTCATCGTACTCTCAGAATTCCGTGCTAAAAATCCAGAGTTCCCGGGAGAACGTTGCAGTTCGTCGTGGAGGATTTAGCCGATCTGTGCTGAACCGGGTTTACTCTCGGAAACCTAAACCATGGCAAGCAAGGGACGAGGAACTACTATCGCGGATTCCCTGGTATCATACCCACTCACGCCAACTTCCATGGAAGCATGAAGCATGCAAGTTCGCAAAGCCTCCTAATCCGGGTGTAGCCAAAGTGACCTTGCCACATAGAAAGCGTGAAATAGATATGCACGTACGGTATTGTAACGCTGTGCTGGGCAGCACAGTTCAATGTGTCGGGTGTGTCCAATCAAAATATAAACACTTGCGCTGTGCTAGCTGTGCTAGCGGCATTGCCATGGTGAATCGGATCGTTGCCTCCATCAACAGCAAAATAGTCGCTTAGCACGGGGTGGCTTAGCCGCTCTGCTGCAGCTGATGCTGCAGTTCGGAAACGAGGCGGGTGATTAGACCTAGCCCACGCGGTTCAATTGAGAATGCTATGCTATACCCTATCCTATCAATACCCGCTGTCCGTGCCATAAAGCATGACGGTGAACTTGGCAATAGTCTGCGGTGCGCCATGGCTATTGTACTTGCGCGCCCGGCACTGATACGGTGGAACGTCAGGCATGTCACAGAAATCTCTCCGTTATATGGCCTGGGTGTCAGCGGCTTCACTCCGTTCGATATCGGGCCTTGGTGGCTTTTAACACAATACCGTACTATACTATCGGGCTAGGAAAAATAACACAATCTTCGCCCCCAGCTTGGACGAAACTGGACGGGTGATGAAAAGGTATCAACTTAGTACCCACCTCAAGCGATCCACTTTTTGCCCGCCAAATACCTCCTCCGTGTTCATGACCCGCCCAGTTTCGTCAAGATGGGAGGGGGATGAAGATTGTAATTTTTTTTCTTTTCGAAAATCCCCATCCAGAGCCACATCTCTGGGGGGATATACCTCGATAGGACCACTGAGAAGATACTCCCCTCTATCCCTTCTGGTTTTTCAATAGGGAGTCTCACACCCTCCCTTCACGCCCGTTCAAAGAGGCGGTTTGCAGTTCATTAACAACCAACTGGGAAAATGAACCGAAGTACTCGTACCGGCTCTGGAGGTGGTACTCTGGATGTTTTGGCGGTTCAAGGGGCGGTGGTGGTGGTATGATACACTATTGACTTATCCAAAAGAAGGAATAGTACAGCCCCTACGAGTGCTTGTAGTGGTGAAAAATTTATTAGAGAAAAATAATTTTCTAGCGAGATGCGGTGCAGAAGAGGAATTGGAATCTCACATTTCTATTGTGTGTTGAATTGAGAAGTTCTAATATGCTATGGTAGTGTCTTCCTTTTAGAGCTGGCTAAAGAATTAGTCCGTGGTGGCAAGATATGTAAAACCTTTGATATGTATCATACTCGAGTACGGTACCGTACTGGGAGGTCTCACACCAGGCTGCAATGAACCTGCTAGAACAGCAGTACCGTCCGCATCCTGGACCTGAACCGGCGGTGTGAGACCCCTCCAAAAAAGAGCAACACGGGTACTTGTATCCATAGGGATACACCAGTACGAGTACCGGCAGTAGAGAACTTTCGAATTGCCCGTTGTGCTGGTGTCTTGGGATCATTGTGGTGGCTAAGCCCCACTAGCTTGCATGCACCTGTATGGCACCACACAGCTGAGATAAAACGACGGGACCGGACAGTCCAGCCCAGCCAAAGATAAAACATTTTCGTTCACGACTGCGGCAATTGTGCCAAGGTGGCAGAGTCCACCAACCACCTTGGCACGATCAGAAGCACTACGGAACCGAACCGTACTCGACAAAATCAAAAAGTCTGTCCCGGGGATGTAACCCCCAGTGGGCAACACCGCAATTTCTCCCTTCTGGCAGCCTTCGCGGTGGGGGGAATTCTGTTGGTGGTAATCGCTCATCAATTAAATACCGGTATCTCTATAAACCAGCGCCTCTGGTAGTGCTGAGAGGTTATGAGAGAAGATACGGTTCTTATGAGCAGGTTGCGATGGAGTGATCGTCTGTGGATAGGTCAAAGGTCGGTGACTAACTTTTGATTTTGCCGAGTAATCACAAGCGCGGGCGCCTGGACACAGGGGCTTAGGAGGTCACAACGCAATGGCAATATCATAAGGACTCGATCAACCTGGCAGAACAGCCACAACATACAAGGCGGATGTTTGCCGTGTACAACCTATCAGGACCTCGCCGGAGAAAATAAAATAGTATCATACGGGGAGAATAGGAGCGAAGCAAGGGAAGCGAAAAGGGAGGGGAATCTATCGTCTTCGCTCATAGCTTGTCTAGAAATAATCTTGTCTCTTCTTTGCCCCTTGATTCCCCAGTATGCCGAGGCAATTTTTATTCGTTCGTGGCATTTTTTTTCAACGGTTGCCTTCTACCTGCACTATGGAGACTCAAAGTTGACGGTAGCCTAGGCGATTTGTTTGTCATAAGGATTAGAGGACTCGGTGGTAGCAATTGAGTGCCCCCTCAGAGACACAAGAAGGGACTAGGAAGGAATTGTAGCCATGGGTACCAACAGGCATCATGGGAGGGTCACGGGTAACTGATCTGCGCTGGTGCAGAGTGCAGGGACCGGTAATTAGAGGGCAACATGGAAGACGGCACGACAGTGAAGGGAAATCGAAGTTAGCCATCGAGTCGCGAGGGAGGTGTAAGAGAGAACCGGCGCCCTTGCCGGTAGGGCATGAGGTGGTATTTGTACCATTTTGTAAAATACTGTATAATACCGTATAAGAACTGTGTATTATAAAATACGTATTTTATCCGGTCCCTAAAACCTTTTTTTTCAAATTGAATGTGCATGGCACAGCTCAGTAGGAAATGGGAAACATTGCTTTCCTTTGCAAAGAACAAAGTTTCAGATGTAAGCTAAGTTGCTAGCTAGTGATTATCATCAGCATTGTTCTACCTTCACGCCATGTATGGCTATCTTTTTGCGAGGGAATTTTTTAAAGGCCTTTGTCAAATGCAGTATTAAAAATGGTAAGAATCGGAATCCAATGTTGCAGCAGAGGGAAAAATGGCATTGCACTTTAGGGTTAGTTTTTTAGGATTAACAACCTTATGGCATGTATTTATTGTATTCATTGTATAAAAAGCAGGATCAAAAATACCTTGTATTAGTATGATACTATACGTGTATTCGATTGCCCTATTTGCCAGATGGTCGGGGGTGACGATTTCCTACTCCTCCAATCAACCCAGCCGCGTAAGAGGGTCGTCAGATAAAACATTGGATCAAAGGGATAAATATATTTGAATTATGATATGATCCCGGTATGGCAAACCAGACAGTTTCCCGCCCCACAAAAGCCCCAGTATCGCGGTTGTAAACACTTAGTGGCGATATATATATTTTCTAATAAATATTTTCTAACTCATGACTCTATACCCCACCAATACACACAGTCATATCTCCCGCTATTAGGACTTGACATGTCAGCAAAACTCTTAGGAAAGGGTACAGATAGAGCTTAATTACCCCTACCAAGGCCCATTAGCCTTCCATCTGCCATCAGGCACTTTCGGCTTCTTTGCGGCCTCTAGTCTCCCGAAAGTTGCCCTTTCAACTTTATTCCTGATTCTACCCGAACCACTTAGAATGTCATTATACTTCCGCCACAAAGTTGCCAAGTGAACCACATCCCCCACACAGTATTCCGCCACATCCTTCCTCAAAGGCCTTTGAGAGAACACTGCGAAACTTCCGCCGAGTTGCGGATTGAAAATCCTCCCCCCCGCCTTCTTCTTCCTCCAGAACTCTTCCACAGCAGCCTTGCTCAGTCCAGAATCCTCGGCGATACATTTCGCTAGGCCCATAACGAGGTTCCCTCTCCTGAATACTCCCTTGCGGGCTTCCCTTGCAGCGTAATTCATCACCTGAATATCTTGCACGCCTTCGAGGGAGATATCGTACAGGTTGAATAGGGCGTCCGCATCGTTGCGCACGTCAAAGAGGCATTTGGTTATGGACGACTCAAGGATTGCCTTGAGATTCTTTGTTTGGTTACTTCCGCGGAAATAAAAGGCATCCCGTCCGAGCGTTGTTATATCGAGGAGGTAGGTGTGGCTTTGAGGAAGGACATATATCTGCATGATAGCTATGGTGCCTTCACGACTGAGGTTTTCGCCTTCGAGGTCAAGGTAAAGAGGAGGGGGAGAGTTAGGAAGATCTGAGATGCTACTGAGCATAGTTGCCAGAGCAGGGAGAGTGTCGATGAGGGTATATTGCGGGGCTGACATTTTGGGATTGATCTTTGGGATCCTGGCTGAAGGCTATGGTATCGTTGGGGATGACGGGCTGCAGGTGCAGCACATTATATATCCGCCCCTCAAACTCCCCGGATCAATTACCAACAATCTGGTAGGCCTACGTCCATCAGACGTGGTCTTGTGGGGTGAAAGAAGGTAAAGAGGTCCCCCCATCGGCAAATACAAAGACCAAAGCGTATCCTAGAAATCCAGAACTTTTACAAATATGCAAGGGGCCGTGTGCCCATCCAGGGAATAGGATGGCTTGAATGCGTTTCGAGCAAACGGCCTATGAGCGGCCCTTGATCGTGGGTGAGCAACCTAGAGGACCCTGTCGCATATACATACCACAAACAATAGGCCATCGAAAACCACTCCCCTGGACCCGAGCAAACGGCACGTTTAGAGACTATCGCTTTATAATCCCTATAAAGGTGAATCCTTGACTACTTCCCTAAGGCGGGGAATTCCCGGAAGTGCTCTCCTAATAGTCATACACCTAGTGTCCTCAGTGTTTGCGCGCATTTCCGAAAACAACCATCTTTGAAAGCACAGAAACCACGACAGCCTGCTCCTTTCCTTTGAATTAGCAACATCATCTCAGACACCTGAATTGTGGCTGCCGCCCACCCATGGTGTGTTCTGGTATCCGATAGCGGGCAGAGGTCGAGGCCAACCTTCGTATAACAAACAAACAAACCTTCCAAAGTCGAACGGAATAATTTTGAGAACGGACTAATTTCGAGAAATGATCGTGATGTGGTCTCCGCTCTCCGGACAAAAGTCTGGCTGACCTGTAATATCCTCTAAAGGCTCCTTTCATCCACTCAAACGGCCGTAGGGGTCACCGCGACTAAACAGATTGACGTCCGAAACCTTGGATAACCCCTGACTCGTCACTGTACCCCTCATGCCCATAATTATCCAAGCTCAATCGTGAAGAATGTCAAAAAGTCGGGGGAACAAACCAGGATTGAGATCACCGAGGATGGGGCCATTAACCTCAATATAAACCCTCATCCGTGCTGCATGACAGCCCGTGAAACCCGCTTTGCTATCTGTGTTGGAAACGTAATTGCACTTATGGGGTTCATTCACAAAGAAACCTGCCTGTTGCTGCAGATCTTATCCTCACTTGGATGATACAACAGATGGTTCCCTTCAAGTAATAATGAACAAAGAAGAGCGGATGCAGATGAAATGTCTGGGAATATTGTCGTCTGTGAGGCTCTCTCTTGGGAAACTAATGCGGCACTGAGGGATGATTTGGAATATCATTCAGACTTAAAGCTGAATTTCCAAACCTGCACTATCGAATTATATGAATATAAAGGGAGAATCCTCATGATGTATACACCCATATGTCATCATGTGAAATCTGTTTTAGATATGACTTGTCATAAGTGTGTATGTTACATGACTTATACATATGCATGAATCATAGAACGAGAAAATGTATTTTCCAATACTTCTATATTTCCATTTCTATCTTAAATAATAATAACCTTTGATATAAAACTTTGATCAAAGCCATAGTATTTAGGTCTGCTAAACTGTTTTCCGACTCAACCTGAAACAATTCAATGAATCCATTTCCCCTTGATTCCGGTACAGAGTAAAATAGTATGTCAATGTGTTCAGTACAATCACAAACACTAGAGTTTTGGGTGAGGCTTGCTGCAGTACTGTTATTACAATAAAGGTAAATTACCAGTGATATTGTAATACAGATATGCATTAAGCTTTATGAGATCTAAAAACTCTTGTTTGCTGCATATAATTATATGGCAAATATAGCTTCTGTTATTGATTGGGTAATTACTCAATGTTTCTTGGAGTATCAAAGGACTATGTGTCTGTGTATTTGTATTACCAATCCTGTGAAGGATTTTCAATTATTGCACTTTTCCAGTATGAGATTTAGGTCCTTTAACTTGACTTTCAGTAGATCTTTTCAGTGCTCCATACTATTTATAGGTGTGAATTCTGGTATCATACAAGCTAAGAATCATCTTATAGATTTATCTAGCACATTGAAAAATGCTCAAGGGACCTGTGAAGTATGCAGATATTTTCTGTGTTTTACCGTTACTATGACCTTTGAAGTTGCTAAAGTTTCCAGTATTGTTGTTTCACCTAGGATTGTAAAATTGCTTTCGTGATGATATTGAAATAAAACTCCTTTGATTATTACAAACTTAATATCTTATGCTTCTGTCACTGGATATTGCCCTCAGATATAGATATACTATACTTTAAAACTAGAAGTGTAACCTACTAAGTAACTTTCTACAGGTAGAGAATTATATTGATTTGCTTCTTCTAAAGGTTGGTGCATTATGATATTTGTAAAACAAAAATAAGAGTAGTTGAATGTTGGTTTCATTCAATAAAGTTACTTAGAATATTTAGTTTTTAGCATACAATATAACTATCTGGTATATAGGTAAGTTATAGTATAATAGGATTCCCCTATAAGAACTTTTAGCTGGCAGATAATATGCATCATACTGGTATTATTAGTGAACTGTTAATTTTTTTGACAATGCATTTTGATTTAAGGTTCCAGGCAGGAGATCTGATATGAATAAAATATTTTTGTTTGAAAAACTGAAATATGCTTTAATTTACATACTCAATTGTATTGTAACTATAAGTTCAGCAGATACATGGTTTAAAGCTTGTATTCATAAGGGTTTAGGAGTTCCTTATTGCTTTCTCACCTCTTTCTTTTAATTTCACCAAATATATCCCTCAATACAACTACCTTTAGGGTAAGTACCAGAATATCAGAGTCAGATATTAGTATGAGTACTCAGACGTTCAGATGCGGACAGACAATCTGCCATACAACATTCTGATCCCTGTCTTCTGGTACTTACACATAGGTACTTGTATCTGTTTGTTTAACTGATATTAGTTAGTATGATCAAGGCTGGCAGGTCTGATAAAGTTAATAGAACTAGCAGCTACGAAGCGGTTAGTTATTTCATAATTGATTTCAAAGTATCATTTAATACATACTTTATTTCGTTATTGGTTTCAAGTATTATTGGATATGTAGTTTGGTTTATATTGATTTCAAGTCTCAGTTCAATACTCACAATATTTTATAATAATAATATATTTTAAGGAACATTTAGAGATGTTGATTGCTTATTTTATTTATAAAGCATGTGATAAGCTATCAAGTATAATTAAAGACTGCAATACTTTAGGGCTCAGAGAGAGGTGACTTTGTATAATATGGTCCCAAGTATCTTGGGAATCTCAAAGTAACTCTCAAGATACAATTAAGATAAGGGGACAAGCATCAATAGATAGGACTTCAATACAAAAGGTAAAAAGTCAGGTACCCACTGAGCAACCGCCGTGCTTATAGTATTACAGAAAATAGTCCAAGGAGGCTTATATGTCTTAATTCTTAAGAGATTGCAGGGTCTTTAAATACAAAAGATTGTTACTAGGAAAATATAATAGGAGAGCAAATATCCTATTCAAGGTAAACAACTTATATGCTAACAGAGATAGTACAACCTGGTAATCATATAGTGAAAAGATATAGTTAGCAGTGACAGACAGGAGAGAGGAAAGTAAGTTACTGGTGGAATACACAGGAGTGGAAGTGAGGAAAGAGTAATGAAAAGCAAAACAAGTAAGAAATAGTCACTTAGGAAGTCTTGACCAAGTAAGACACAACAACTAAAGAGTAGTCCTTATTAGGTATAAACTCAAATAACCAATAGCCAACTTCAAGTCAGTAGTAGTAGTAGACACATAGTAGGATTCTGTTACAGTTTTATTCTTTGTTGCTTTTACAGGAAGAGGTAACTGTGACTTCTCACTTAGGCTGTGCTTTTAACCCATTAGCAATATTCCTTAGTTCATATACATCAGCAAAAAAAATTCTCCCTCATGTATTACCTATATATCTCCCTGAACAGGCTGGTAATACCAGCTCCCCCTGTCCTTCCAGTCCCTCCCGTAATTCTATCGTTGTCAGAAAACTCCCGGGGCCTCCCCACAGCTCAATCCAGACCCCCAACGTCATTCATCCCTGTCTTTTATCTGTAGCCCTGTGCTTACTTCATACCGGAATCCATCTCGCCTAACTGACCCCCGTTTTTTTTTGGCTTTTCCTGCCGGGCCACTTTGGACGTTGTGTGGCTCATTCTTCCCTGTCTGAGTCCAGAAAAACCTCTGCGTGTCTCGGCTCCCTATCATAACTCGGCACTTTCCCTTCCCCCTGATTTCTCAGTTATGGACACCGTCCCCCTGGGGACGTTCCTCACACCATAATATGCTCTCTTCCCACCTGTGTCGTTCCCATATAAATCTTCCTTGTTTCCATAGTACGCGTTTGTAATTAATTCTTTCGCACCACACACTGAAGTCTGTACTCAATCCACTCCTTATCGTCTTCTTTGAGACGCCATGAATCCCTTAAACTTTACTATTTTATTCTGATCCCTGCTCGCTTAGAAAATATCATTATACGTTTCATTTGTGCCACTCTGTGTTCTTTCGAATGTATTTATCTTACTTTGTTTAATATATTCTATTAAATGTTTCTAAATCAATCCTATTATTTACATACCAGTGTTTATTATCTACTCCGGCACCCTCTGGTACTAAATGCGCCATGCCCATTATCCTTTTGATGCCAACTACCCTGTCCGCTGTCCCATTTGGCCCTTTTGCCGTCCCCAAAGTGACGGTAACAAGTCCTGTAATGTCGCTTAACTTCCCCGAATTCTCAACATAGAGTCTATCTACCAATACCAGTCTATCCACATTACCCATTGTTAACTCTCAAACCTTTATTATTGATACCAAGGGTGCTGGGTAATAGCCTTTCAACGCCCCATAAATACTTTTATTACCTGAATCCACCCAGACCCAATCGTTTCTACTCCGACCCGTGGACCTCCAAAGCTGAGTGCCTGTACACCGAAGATGGTGCCATGTAATCTCTCGCGCGTCCTGAAAGTCCTCAACTGGAACGCGTAAAAGCCGACATAGCTCGACGGGAAACTGCTTGACCCTATCCAGATCAAGCTGTAGACTTACAGATGATTTCCATCGATAATAGTCGAGTAAAAGGTGGGGGAGATTTTTCAACGTCTGACTGAATTGAGAAACAGTTCCGATTGTTGCTGTAAAACCTATTGGTTGCTTAGTTACGGATCCTACCCTCCACTTGTGCTTCTTGTCACGTTGTTGGTCCTCAATAGGACGTGGTAAACTCGCTTCAACATTCATTTCATGAATTTTGAAGCTGTCAAGCCTGGCATACATTCTCAGGATTTGATGGCTCGCATCGTTTTTATTTAACCGCCGATAACCCTCTTTGATCATTCTTTTGTGATTTGACTCCCCCGACTCCGTAGAATACATTTGAATGTTTCCAAAGCGCCTTACATGGTCCCCAAAGTGACTCAGTAGGTGTATTTTAACAAAGTTAAAGTCTACATCCTCATCGTAGATATCAGCGACAATTCCATCTAAATCGCGACCCTGTTCGTCCGCAATACGACGTCTTTTGGCTGCTATAGCTCCAGAAAGGCGGTGTTGATTAAGTACTTGACTATTCTCACCCCTAATCTTCGTACTCACGTCTTGCACCTTTCTCGTGGTGGACTTATCTTTTCGGTACTCCTTAAAAACATCTTTGTGATCGTGAAAGGCTTTTAGGAACTGTTCGAGGTATTGAATCGTCTCATTGGTATGGCTTGTATATTGTAACATTAGGGTAAAGTCCATAATCGATGTGACACAGGCCAAAGCTTTGGTAAATATGGGACGTTCTACGGCACTTGGACGACATAACGAAGCTGCAAAACACGGTAGTATTACTTTAACCAGATTTCTCATCTCTTTTCCGGTCCACTGCGAGATCTGAGTGTATTCTTTGTTCAGTGCAGAATAACCGGGATAAACAGCCAAACTTTTCCAGTTCGCATCGAATGTTTGTAACTGCTTCAACTTCTTTAGAAATCCAATTACCCATTTCATAAGGTGTGCTTCGAATATTCTGAGGTAAACAACGTGAAGAATATCGGGTTTGGGCAAGTTGTACTGTTAAACGTTCGGAAGACCCCAAAAGGCGCTTGACAGCAATTTGAACCCATGATCTGTGAGTATTTACCCTACTTGCTTGTCGTTATCGCAGTACCGGTTGAAGAGATTTTGGTATTTTCTATAATCTCGTTTTGCCATGGGGGGTCACAAATAGGACCCTAATTGTTCCGGTCGTACCTCACAGACAGCGCATTGATTCTGTTGAATTCCGTGCAATGTGACGTTTTCCAAGTGATCTGCAATCCAAGCCGCGAGACATGAAAAACATAATCTGACCTTTCCATCGGCACATTCAACCTCAATTCCTGCGTTTCCCAACGCAACCATTAGCGCAAATTTCGCTTCTATCAAATTACAAGGAATCTCATTGTTGACCTGCCTTTGCCGTGCATCTCGTGCTGCTACTCCCAGCATCTTCAGGGGGACGGGCAAAAGTGCCAAAAGGACGGTCGCATGTTTCGAGGCCTTATTCCGTGTTTTCGATAGGATATTCCCAATTGTCATATAGATTGGTCAGGCTTTCTTATCTCACGAAAAATTCGTTAAAAAGGTAACATCTGAGGCACATATGATTGGTACAAGGGTTACTCCATCAGGCAATGTATCCTTTGTTAGCTGTTAATTTTAGGTTCTGACATGCGGTGTGGATGCGCTGTGGAACGTCGCTTTGAACCTAACTGTGTTTCCCACCACCAATCCGCCGTGTGCATTTTAGAATAAACTCGCTGTGGTGGCTCTTCACTATTCCATTCCTTGACCGGGGCGTAAACTAAATCTTGTGCAACACATCTTTGACTAAGTAGATATCTAGCACAATCAATAAGATTGCGGAAAAAGAATTTCTGTGTCGAGGAAGCTTTATCGGGTTCTTCCTTGTCAGGTATTTCTCATATACAGTCAATATTGGACGTTCTGAGGGTAGTTTACGTACAGCTTCGCTAAACGATAGAAACACCTCTTTCCAGCTCTTCATCCCCAAACCTGATTCCAACTCTTCAATAGCCTCAAGAAGCCGATAGCTAGATTTAATATTACTGTCTTCGGCCCCAAGTTCATGTTGAAATATCTGTTGATCTGATCCTTTGGTACCTTCGCTTCAATAAACTAGTGTGCAAGCTCAAAGTCAGACTTGGTTCTGAATGGTAGCCACATCTCGTCTTCACAATTTTCTCGCTGTACAACATCCCGTATAGATCTCCTCACAGTGGCGTGTTTCGTCGGTATGGGTAATCCAACCCATGGTGCCCTTCCCTCAGTATCAGAACAATTGTCGCTTTCCACGTCCGAATCGCCGCTGTTTGCATCACTGTCGAGCTCATTTTCATCTATATTGAGTTCAATTTCTGGGAATTCGTTATCGATCGGATCGAAATGTTGGTCAGAGTCTACCAGTAGCGTGATCTGAGTTGGACGTTCTTTGTCGCAAATGGGCTGGTTGAGTGTTCTCCGAGATTTTACAAATTCAAAATGTGTGGTTTCCATATGGTTTCTATACCATGTACTGGACTTGTATTTTTTCCTGCAGTACGGGCACTAGGACTCTTGTACCATTCTGTAAGATATTAGTTTTAACGGGAAACAGCACAACGAAGACCCGAACAAACCAAACTTACTTTCAGGACAGGTCTGACCTTGTACTTAAACATGTGTGACAATCGGATAGCTAGTTTCTTGACCGGAGCTGTACTTTAGAGATGGATGGTACGCAAGAAGGTACCAATGGAACAAACCTCGTCCTACTAGATCTTAGAGTTAGAGATATGGCAGGGGGAGAAGAAAAAATCGAAAACTATCCAGATACACGGTATGGCCCGTGGGCGCTGCTGTGTTTTTTCTCACCTACCCATGAGCATAATTGTAATAAGGGCACAGATCGTGTCCGTTCTTCTGCCATAAACTCCCTCCCCACAACCTAACCCGAACTAGGCCCAGGGCTTTTTATCCTGAGAACATCTCCCCTTGATTTTCTATATTTATCGTAGCACAAACAATGAGAATTTATCTTTGAGATCCTGAACATTGTTTGGCTCATTGTAGACTTTGAAAATGCTAAACATCATGTCAAGTGCCTATACGTGATTTTCCCTTATCCGAACCTATACCAAGACAGCAGGGGTAGTCCCCAGCCCACCAATCACATCGCCATACCTCAATCCTCTCTTGAAAAGCTTGTTCATGTTTGTTCGACTTACCTTTCAAGTGTACAAGCTTACCCTGTAACCTTATTGTAACCGTACGCCTGTACTATTTGTACAGGCTCACAAGAACGTTCAACATTCAAGATGTGACGTTCAACGGTCTCTTTCAAACTTGTCAGAATCACTAGAACTCTTGATATAGCGACAAACACCTTAAATACTACGTTCTTCCTTGTTATATAGACCCGCTCTACCCTGCCCTTTCTCTTTCTTCTTCTTCATTCACCAAATCCTCTAGCAGCCTCTAAACGTCCTTTTCGAGCCTCAAACAGCGACTTTTGTCTTTACAACAACATCTTATACTGCCGGTACAGTAATTCTTTTGCGCGATCATAAAGTCTCACTCACACTTCACACCAACCCACAGTAAGTCTCTTACATCGTTCCTAATGTCTAAAATGAGCCGTTCTCAGGCCTTTCATTAGCTACCATATACTGATCGCTGTGCGCAGAATCACTTACTGTTGAAGCCCTCAGTCACTTCTCCCTGTAGCTTTTCTAGTATAGCTTTGTCATCCCGGGCATCTTTTTTAAACCCTCGCTCGTTCCCGCGAAAAATCCAGTCACGGTAGAAACAACCGTTTTCGACCCCATAAAGGTAAGTTTATTACCTGTTTAATCTCCCTTGGCTCTTTCCTTTCCTTCCTCATCCCCCAAGAACAAACAAACACAAACCTTTGAAGCCTTGCCTTCACCCATTCCTTCGGGGACCGATGAAGGCCTTGTTGATCCTATGCACGGCTCGTATAGGCTACTCTCCGGCTTTTCTTAATGGGAAACAATAACTAATCGCTACTCAAGAGATCGATTAGTGACTCCCCATTTTCAGCTGCGAATCTTCTTAAAGTTAGTCCCCTACGCGTCTTATCGGGGCCTTTCCCAAGATAGATTAATTACTGTTGACTATTCGCTAGATCTCGTGCAATTTTCCGCCCTCTTCAGCACGCCAAGAACATCCTTTCTTAATTAAGTTTAGTCCTCTGTGTGTCTCATTTGATCCTTTTTACCAAGAATCTGATTGGTTGCTAGCATGCCATGTCCCACTACCGCCGAGTTCTGAACTGAGCTCAATCTCAATGGTGCTGGAGGCACTGTCGCTGGGAGGCAATACCGTGCCCTTCGGATGTTCATTGTGGGGAAGGTCAAGGAGAAGGGTATCACCAGCTGTAGACAGGCCGGCGATATACTCTGGGGTTAACTCAGAACTGAGGTCGTTGCCAAAACTACGCTCCAAGGATTTCAAGCCAAATTCAATTCACCCCAGAACGGCCCATATCAGGCATTCCACGTCGCGCTGGATACCCTCATCATTGATGTGCTGAAGAAGGCAGCCGAGTCTCGGAATAATGCCAGACTCAATTCCGATAATGAGCACGCTGATAAGGATGAGGGCGCCGGCAGTGCTTCGGGTTCCGGATCGGGGGGTGGAAGGGACATTGCTCGTCCCCAAGGTACTCTTCATAAAGAGAGACTGGTGCGCATAATATTCGTTGACACGTCAGGTGCCATTGCTGGGCAGGCTCGCCAGCTGCCCTGGGTTGTGCACGATGGCAATACGCTAAACAAGACTCGGCTGGCAATCCTCCGGTACTACACTTTGCAGAAACTCGGCGAAGCTGCCTGTCAGTACCTGGATAATCAGGAGCACCCACGACAGTTCTGTAATGACTCCTAGATCAGTTGGTATAGCTTACCGAACCTCAGCCCAGCCAGTGGTCCTACTAGGACGTGGACAGGAACGGTACCAGACACCTGCAAAGTGACATAGCAACCATAAGTACCTTTTATGAAGAAAGGGTAGTTAGGTACCTAGTTAGATAGGGTAACCCAGCAAGGCCAGGCAACCTTGGTGCACACTTAGGTAGGGTAACCCCGCTACACAGGGTAACCCGGAGCTACAGTCAAGCAGGGTAACCCTCTTGAGTAGGGTAACCCGGAAGCATGGTTAGGCAGGGTAACCCTTTCGATAGAGTAACCCATCTCATCAGTTAGGCAGGGTAACCACTTAGGCACGGTAACTGGGAAGTCCTCAGAAAACATGGTAAGCAGTGTAGAGGCCGCCGGGCGTGCTACATTCGTGTAACTAGGTGTTTCTAGCTCATGGAATCGCGTGTAACAAATAGGTTAGTTACGCGGAACCTTCTGGTGACGCAAAGGGGCGTTACACAGACTTCCGCAGCGATTTGCACTATGATAGGGCCCAGTTACCCTACCTTGGGGATCGCGGGTGAAATCGTGGACCTCAAGTTACCCTCCCCTAACATTACGCGAAACGCGAAATCCTACTACAAGCACCCCAGGGTGGTTGGAGTGATTTTGGCGCGTCCAACACCCCCTTGCGG